>JBBULP010001207.1:0-22847 GCA_038048775.1 Picocystis salinarum
CCCGGGAACATGAAATACACTTCTTGTCGTTGAACTACCGTTCCATCCTCCTCCAACTCCACGTGAGCGCCATCAGTCGTGTTGACGAGAAGAAGACTGTCATTCCGTCCACAACAGGACGCCACAGTTCCCAAGAATACGAAGAGAATCTGGGAAGAACTGGAAAGATATCCATCCGAAGAAACGAATGATCACCAAGCGAGGTGGAAGGTCGCTTCAAGCCTAAGAAAGGCAGAAGAACGACGTTCAAGCCCGTCGCCGACGGAACCGAGGAACGGGTGCAATGGCCAGGAAGAATTCCTTAGTGCAGGAAGATCTCCAGGAGGTGGATGCGGAAAAGAGCACTCTGGAAGAAGTGCTGGAGCTGCTGCACACCTCCAAAAAGGTAGGGCTCACACAAGATCAAGCGCAGAGAAGGCTCGAAACCTTTGGGCCGAATGCTCTTCGAGAGAAGAAAGTGAACCCCATTCTGCAATTCCTTTCTTTTATGTGGAACCCCATGAGCTGGGTCATGGAACTGGCTGCCATTGTAGCCATTGCAGTGAGCAATGGCCAGGGTAAACCGCCGGACTGGGAAGACTTTTTAGGAATTGTAGCCTTGCTTCTAATCAATGCCAGCATTGGATACTACGAAGAATCAAAGGCAGGGAGTGCCGTTGCTGCGCTCAAAGCCAGCCTCGCTCCAGAAGCTACTGTTCGGCGGGATGGAAAGGTCACTGACATACCGGCCAGCGAGGTAGTCCCAGGAGACGTCCTGATCATCAAGTTGGGAGACATGATCCCAGCAGATGGAAAACTGATTGAGGGCGATGAAGGTATGAAAATCGATCAGGCAGCCCTCACTGGAGAATCCTTGCCTGTATCGAAAACAAGTGGTCAGACTCTATTCTCAGGATCAGTTGTGAAGCAAGGAGAAGGAGAGATGGTGGTAACCAGCACTGGAGAGAACACATTCATCGGCAGAGCAGCACATCTTGTCAGCGAAACAGAAGCCAGTGGACATTTCCAACTGATATTATCTAGGATTGGGATGTTCTGTATTGGGCTTATGTCAGTATTCCTTGTACTTCTCATCATCATTCAATACGCTGCACAGAAATACAACTACAGAGTTGGTATCAACAATGTCCTTACTATCCTCATTGGAAGTATCCCCATAGCCATGCCAACGGTGTTGAGTGTGACTCTTGCTATTGGAGCTGAGCAGTTGGCTAAAAAGAAGGCTATTGTGACCCGTATCACAGCAATCGAAGAACTGGCAGGTATGAGCATTCTTTGCTCAGACAAAACTGGTACACTCACACTGAATGAACTAACCGTTCAGGTGGAAAGCATTCAGTGCTATTCCGATCTGGATGTGAATCAGTGTATTCTAATGGCAGCCAGGGCATCAAGACTCGAGAATGCAGATGCCATCGATACATCGATTGTTGCATCAGCATGCCAAGTCCTTGCATCAAATAAGGAAAATGTAAAAGGAAACATTGACGAGAAGCATTTTTTGCCTTTTGATCCAGTTGGTAAGAAGACTCAAGTCACATACGTTGATCTTGGTACAGGAAAGACCTATCGAGTTTGTAAAGGTGCCCCACAAATCATTTTGAATCTTGCTGTCGATAAATCTGATCCTCTCTTTGAACAGGTGGAGAAGGACATTGATGCCTTTGCAAAGAAAGGGTACAGGGCACTGGGCGTCGCTATGTGCGAAGTCAAAGGCAAGGGTGATGTGTTTACTGCCAACTCCCCCCAGAGTGGTCCCTGGAAGCTTATATGCAACCTAGCAATCTTCGATCCTCCCAGGCATGATACAAAGGAGACGATTGCAAAGGCCATGGAAATGGGTGTGCCGGTGAAGATGATTACTGGCGATGCTGTTGCGATAGCAAGGGAGACTGCTGGCCTTCTAGGGATGGGAACAAACATACACGAGTCTTCCGCCCTATTTGGAGGGAAAGGGCACGAAATCTCGGCAGAAGGTGGCCAGTTTGTTCAAGATGCTGATGGTTTTGCAGGTGTGTTTCCTGAACACAAATACGCAATAGTGAAGTACCTTAGAGACAAAGGGTACATGGTTGGAATGACAGGAGATGGTGTCAACGATGCACCTGCGCTGAAAGTAGCAAATGTAGGTGTTGCAGTGGCAGGTGCCACCGATGCAGCACGCGCTGCAGCCGATATTGTGCTGACTGAAAAAGGACTAAGTGTGATCATAGATGCAATGATTGGTGCCAGAAAGATTTTCCAACGAATGGTCAGCTACTCTATATATGCATGCTCAACAACTGTCGGGATAGTCGTTCGCTTTACAGTGGCTGTGTGGGCATTCAGATTTAACATGCCCCCTTTTCCAATATTGATCATGGCATACTTGAACGATGGTACAATCATGACCATTTCCAAAGATCGTGTCAAGCCCAGTCCAAGACCATCGGTGTGGAATCTTACATACATATTTGCACAGGCAACTGCTTTTGGGTTGTACATGGCTTTGAGTACACTCATCTTCATCTTTACTATCAACAGAACAGACTTTTGGGAGAACAATTTTCCAGGACTTAGGAGAGTTTCCTTGTTGAAAAACGATCTGCCCGATGGGAGCAACGGAATCGATAGCCCTATTTTCAACTCAATCATTTACCTTCAAACATCTATACTAGGGCAAGCATTGATTTTCGTGACCAGGTCTCGTTCTTTTTTCTTTATGGAGCGCCCAGGACTGTTGCTCATACTTGCCTTTTGCCTAGCACAGGTAGTGGCTACCCTGATAGCGGTGTATGCAAATTGGAGCTTCACAGAAATGGAGGGTATTGGATGGGGCTGGGCGCTGGCAGTGTGGGTCTGGGATATCATATGGTTCATTCCACTTGATCTGATCAAGATATTCGTGCGTTACACCTTCGAGGAAGGATGGAAGTCCCTCTTCTATCAGAGCTCTTCTGCACCAGTACATTACAATGCAAAAGATGTTCCCGACAAGGTACCTGTATTCCATAACGATCCTCAAGGACGTGCCCAAATGCGTGCCTACAACAAGGCACAACAGATAGCGCACGAAGCTTCCATGAAAGAGGCCCTGAGGGAGACGGCAAAGAAGGTTGATTAGGCTGCATGTGTGATGGGAATTCTTTTGTTCCCCTGTTGCTCTAACTGCTTTGATGATAAGGATCTCAGCAGCCCATCTACAGTATGATAAACTTGTCTTTAGGTTTCCAAGCTATCATACGTTCGTTCCTGTTGCACTTCAGATTCGATGCCCATGTCCAACATTGCAAAGCAGAGCACGCCCATTGGATGCAATTCTATTATTCTTGTAATAAGAAGAGTTGATTTTCGTGATCAAATCTGGGTGAGAAAGCAAGGTGAGCATCTTTTATTGTTCGCAAGCAAAAATATGGGGGATAACATCGCAATGGTTGTAGAAACTTGCCAAATGTGTTGCAACGTATTGCTTTGCATAGGACAATATGGAGGAGGGTTTCTTACATCAAAATTGCAGGAGGTTTTTGGAGGGTTTGCATAGTGTATAGGTGATGCGAGCCTCTGCATCTTGAACTTCACTCACTTACCATCATAGCTTGCTACTAGAAAGGTGGATGGTTTTACAACGGAGGGCTACCTTTGCAACACTGTCAAGAATTTTGTGGTCAATATCCTTCCATTGAACATAGATTGATGATCATATTCGTAAACCTCGAAGGCCATGTCTTGTTTTGCATTCGCATGGCGAAAACCAAAATATCCGTTGGTATCTACGGTAAGTGCGTAGGATTGAAAGCAATTGAGTGCATTTCAATGGCAATTCAAGGGGTTTTCCTACAAGCTTGTATGGGTCCATTGTCTTGCATAGATTTTGGTGCTGAAGCGACACAGTATTAGGTTTGTCACTAATGAAAATGGAGCATTGCATGAGTCACACGCTCTCCATAAATCAAGTTGTCACATCACGAAGTTATAAATTTAAAAATGGTTGAATCTTGACAACAACTAGCATGAAGCTTGACATTGTGTTTGCTCCATGGAGAAGGGCTGATCGCAATCCAATGCTCAAATGCGATTCAAAATTTCTACGCCCGTGTTGCCTTCGGTTGGGCAAGTCCAGTGTGTTTGGAAAGATATGTCAAGCCATAATAATTGTACTTCACTGTTGTTGCCACGTCATTCGCGTATCTAAACATGGTTCTCTTCATCCCTTTAGTGCATCGGCAATGGAGGCCCCTATGGAACGCGTGGTCTTTATCATGGGGGATTTACTCTTCGTTATGCAAACATTTAGTCATGAAGTTCCTAAAGTTGTACCAACTTACCTTGTTTCTTGTTACATTCGCCTCTTCACTGCATTGCGCCTAGTTAGTTTGTGGGCTTTTTCGGTCAAAGGAACCTTCGTCTTTGCTCAGGGATGCGAAAGTGACACTTTCTCCCGGAATACGATAATTTAAATGCTACTAAACCAATTCCGAGCCAAGCATGTGTTGTAGTGCTCTCTAATACTTAAGCGGTGGGTCTTTCACCCTTGTATTTCGACTAGGAGCTTGCTTCTAGATAGCCTCGAGCACGAGATGACAAAGGATGGTTTGTAGGATGGATAAAATGAAGAGAGGCCTTTCTTCAAATGGTTCGTTTCTTCTTCGAGAGGAGATTGCGAAAAGTTCAATTTGTTAGTATAGTCCAATCGTATGTGTAACTTTGCAATGCTTAGATTTCGTTTGGGGTATGTTTAGTTCGAAATCGAGTACTTGATGAAAAATCTTGCAAATCTCACATCACCTCGCCCACAAAAGATCCGTCTTGCAACATTTTTAAGTATTGAATTTCTTTCGAGTAGTTTTGGCAATGTTGTCCCTTGCTGGTCTTCATCAAGATGAATAGGCGTAACGAGAGGTATCACTCTCTTCTCGTCGACTTGTGCGTGCCCATGATTCTTCACTTCGAGAGGTAGGAAGCATCCCAAACGCACTTGGCACGTACTAGTTGGGAGCTCACTTCTGGTTGTACCCAACTTCGTTTCCAAGGGGCATCTTGTTGTCTCTTCTACGTAAGCTTCCTCCTTGAGGGTTGGCCGCTTGAATGTTCACAGAAGACATGCTTGTTTCGAAGGAATCGTTGCACATGACCCCATTGTTATCATGAAAGAAGCAATCGTGTAGATTCACATTCACGGTCTTTGAGGACCTAAAAATGGACCGTGTTGGCATGGAATTTGATATTGGCGACACAATGTTGTTGAAGTGATCTTCTTCCGGCATGGGAGACGAACATGGTTTGAGTAGACACGTAACACGCAATGCCCCTTGGAATGCAATGTCCAAGTGATTTGTTCCAAGTAGTTGCAATCTAAGCTTCCTTTTCTTCCAGTGTGTTGCGTTTCTTCACCCATGGTAGGATGGCAATGTTCAAGTCGTCATGTGCGTCCTTCGTTTGTCTTTCCATGCCACATCGATTCCTTGCGTTGTCCATCATCATTTCCTCCATTTCACCGGTCCGCCAATCGCTTTGTCTCGTGCACTTCATTTTCCTAGTGAGGATGACAATGGTGGAAGTGGTCATGCAGTGGTGGCATGGATCCATCGAGAGACCAGGTGAAAGGGCAGGGAACACAGAATCGTCGGTTCATTTGGAGGAGGGAAGAGCAGGCGGCGCCGCCATGATTTCTGCACTCGGATGGGTGCCACGAGGCGCACCCAAAGCAAGGCCGCGTCCTGAGGATCTCACCATGGAAGAAGCAGAAGGGATGGTGAGCGTGAGGGATCAATGGGAACGACAACGTGGAGATCGGAGAACGAACGGTTCGGAAGACGAGTCCATGGACGAGGAAGAGGAAGAGGATCCCGTCAAAGCAGTGGCCAAAGCAAAGCAGTTTGCGAAGATAATCCAGACAGAAGGTGGAAAAGACGAAGTTATGGATGCCATGGCGGAACTGAACATGGATGCGTACAACGAGGATGGAGACGAAGAAAGGATCTCAGCAGCCAGGATCTTCGGTTCAGGTAGACCAGGAGATATGGCCTTCCAAAGCAACGAGGAAGACCCCTATATGAAGCATAATACATGGGAAGACGACCGAGATTCTGACGAGGAAGACTTCGATGTGAAAGACACGGATCTTATGCTGCTGGCTGCACGCAATGAGGACGACGTCAGCCACCTCGAAGCCTGGATCTTTGAAGAAGAAGGGGAAGATGGAGACCACGGGAATCTTTACGTGCATCATGACATCATGTTGCCCTCCTTTCCACTTGCACTCTGTTGGATGGACTGGGTGCCGAGGTCAAACGGAACCCAAAAGGGCAACCTAGTCGCAGTATCTACATTTGAACCTGCCATAGAATTGTGGGATCTTGACATGATTGATGCAGTAGAACCTGTCGGGGTGCTAGGAGGAATTGACATTCCTCTGGAGGAGGCTTTTGATGTCTCAAATCCAGATGATGTGGAGAAGAAGGCTAAGAAGAAAGCATCAAGGAACAAGAAGAAGCAAGCGGATTCGCAAGTGCAGCCTTCCTTCCGAGCAGGTAGTCACGAGGATGCTGTGATGAGCCTTTCTTGGAATGGTTTGCGTAGGAACATTCTAGCTAGTGGCTCAGCAGACAACACTGCCAAGGTTTGGGATTTAGAAACGCTTGCATGCACAGGCACAGGTAAGCATCACACAGGGAAGGTTCAGAGCGTGGCGTGGAGTCCAAGCGATGGCGATTGTCTCTTGACTGGGAGCTACGACAAAACTGCAGCAGTAATAGATACTCGAGACAGCTTCCAAAGCAAAAATGTTTGGAGTCTAAGTGCTGATGTTGAACAGTGTGCGTGGGACATTCATAACCCGCAGTGCTTTGTGGTCAGCATGGAGGATGGCACCGTAAATTACTATGACACTAGGCAAGGAAAGAAGGGAAAGCCCCTGTGGAAACTTGCTGCCCACTCAAAACCAGTTTGTTCTGTGTCATTTTGCTGGGGTTGCACAAACTTGATGGCCACTTCGTCTATTGACAAAACAGTGAAATTTTGGGACATTTCGGACAATAAGCCAGAGTTGGTGAGCAAAATTCAGCCGAAACAGGGCGCTTTGTTTGCCTCTGCTTTTTGCAAAGATCAACCCTTCCTTTTTGCTGCGGGCGGTGAAAAGGGTTCAATGAAGGTTTGGGACATTCGCATAGATAGTTCCCTCGAGAAGCTGGTAAAAGCAAGGACTGCAAAACAATAAAGAAGTGTGATTTGTTGGTTTGTTGTTATGAGGCTTACAAGCACCGAATTGACATTGTAGTCAACAAACAAGAATAAAAGTATTGCTTCAATTTCAAAGCTTGATCCCTGTGTCTCAGCCCAACTTACAAGCAGTGCTTTATGAACCTCTTCAAACTTTGCAGTGTGGGTCTTTGACCATGGAAACCAAAGGGTCATTGAGCTGTCGAAACCAAATCTTTCTGAGTTCATGTTTGGGCACTAGGTATGAGCACAGCATGAAAGATATATCTCTGGCATGCAAGTCTCTACAGATCCGGTGCCAAGGTTGAATGGTGTGACTGAATTCTATCCCATGATAGATATCAATCATGCAACAACCACACACTTGAGGGAAATTAGTAATGCGGGAGGAAATCATGGAGGACGTTTCTTCTCTTGCACTTATTTTATTGGGAATAGGTGATTCCAATAATATACTTGTTCATTTGGTGAGTGGAGACTATCTCTTGTGTTGAGAAGTGATGCAATGATTTTTTCAAGTCATCAAAATTTCGAACTCTCGGTCAATGGAAAATGGAATACAAAAGCATATGTTCTCCTCAATACTCGTCTTAATAGTATCGGTTGCAAAGTGGCTCATGACAAACCACGCCTGCAAGAAATTCAAGTCATTGAGACTCGCAAGAGAAAGAGCGACATTGAAGCGTTTTGATGTACGAGAGCTTTGGAGCAAGCGGGTTTCCATAGTTCCATCAAGATGTCTATTAGTCGGATCACTAGCGAAAAAAGGATGCGCAAGTAGAAGAAAGCAAAGATTTGATGCTTGAAGGCCTTCGTGTCATGGTATGAACGTACAAGTTTTCTTGAATCACACCTATGCATCGTCATTGCTTGATGATACGAGGTATTCTACAAGAACCGCGTGCTCTGCAGCAAAGCTAAAAAATTGATTTTCACGGTGTTTCCATTGTTGTTTATCCGTGAAAGGGATGCGATCGTTTTGACGCGAAAGAACAATATGGACCTGTAAAAAACCATAAACCACGATTACTAAGGGACATTGAAGGTACTGGGCGGAGGTAAACCGTCTTTCCAACGTTGAGACAAAACATTGGTAAACCTCGTTGTACTACAAGTAACAGTCGAAAAATCAAATACAAGTGGCAATGTGGGACTCAAGCATGCATCTCTGTGGACAAAAGAAGTCACAACCGTCACCCACTGAAGATTTGAACAACTTCCACCCACCGTTACTTTCATCGATGGCTTTTGCGATGCAGTACACGTTCGGGCCGTTCCATGAGTAGTTTGGAAATACTTGAGCTCTCTTGAAAGTCCAAAGAGGATTTTGGACCAATGACTTTCGTAAACCTTGTCACGCGTTTGTTACTTTTCATGGTCTCGCCTTCCATTGATACAACCGAAATGCACTATTGTAAGAAGACTTTTGGCTTGTGAATTAACCGAAACGTAATTGGATGAGCGCTTATAAGTATCGAATGTATCTTTTGCAGTCTTTCTCATCCCCGGCCCTCACCCTTCAGTAGCCCTGCTAGCGTCCTTGCACTCCTCGGACGGTTGCGTAGGAAAGTGAAAGTTTATTACCGATTGCATGGCGATATAGCACTCTACAAAGTGATTGAGAGATGTTGCGGTGTGCAATGGTAAAGTAATCAAGACAATTGAACATGTCTCGCGATGGATTGGATGCAATCTTTGATTGTCTCATACACAACTTATCATTGCATGGCGACGCTCCTTCCACACTTGCAAGCTTTTGCGACCACTCCCTCTTGCGTTTGTGTTGAAGGTGACTTTTCCTTGGCGTGTAGTTCTACGGCTATTGAGACGGCACCATAGACGTTACGTGACAACACCATTTTTTGTTGGATTCTAGTATTCACACGTTGATCATTTGCACCTCCCGGCGAGGTCTCGAGGAGTGCCAATGGCCGGCCGACTTTTCAAATAGAGGTGAAGGATCACGGCTTGGAGAGGTGGCGGTTGCGAATGGAAGTGGGAGAATTTCACACGCATACTGCATCGGAGAACGGGGAGTGGACAAGTGGACTTGGCCGAGGGGACGCCGATCCGTGTCTCTTTTTCCCGCCCATCTTGTCACGTCGAGGCACATATCTGGCTTCTCCCGTGCTCTGCGTTCGATGTTCACAGAACTTCCATTTGATTGGGGAAAAGGATCCGGTTCAAGCTCGTCTTTTGCCCCGTCTACATCTCGGTTCGATTGGGAACTTCCCATGCAAACCTCGGATTGGACGAAGGGCTTGGCACCAAGGCATCGAAGCGCCTTGTCGCTGCAGTTGTCACACGTCGGAAGGTGTTGTTGCAGTGTGCAGAAGACGCAAGAGGAAGGATGAAGCTCAAGAAAAGCAAGAAAGGAGAGGTGGAGGCGAGAGCGAAAGAGGATGCGAAACAAGCGGACCAAGAAAGCAACCAAAATGCGGAAGAGAGGAGGAAGATCCGCTCGGAGTATCGGAAACTGATGCAAGTGGCCGTCGAAAGGAAAGACGAGATCCTGAGACCCGACACAGCTGCACTCGAGGAAATGCTCCAACAAGTCGATCAGCTCCATGAGCAAGTGCGGAAGCCCAGGGAACAGGCTGTGGATTCGGAACTCCTGTGTCAACTTGCCGATTTCGGCCTAGAAATGGCGAAAAGATTCAGCGCCACCGCCTCAGGAATGACACCAAAAGAATACATCGTTCACCTTCGAAACAATTTCGTGCTTGGCATCGAAAAACAAAAGCTTGGAGAGTCGGACCCTGCAGCGTTTGACTGGAGGAGAATGGGTCAACAAGTGTCCAAGTACTTTGAAAGTGCCCCCTCGTATTCTTGGATGCAGGGACTCTTAGATGTCAGGCCAAGAGAGCGGAAATTGTCCCAACGCAGAGTTCGGGAGCAGTTGGGAGAACTTGTACGGCCAGAAGAAGTCACGGATATGACAGAAGAACAAGTGACCGCAGAACAAACAAAGCACATGGAGGAGATGTATCGAGTGTTGAAAAAGGCCGGCCAAGTACCGATTGGAAAGCTGGTTAACAACCCAAAATCTTTTGCACAGACTGTAGAAAATATATTCACACTATCGTTCTTAGTGCGTGACGGACGTGCTAAGATATCCAAGGCGGATGGCTGGTATTCGGTAGAAGCATGCAAAGCCCCAGTTTCGGGTGATTGGTCAACTGGTGAAGCAACATCGGCGCAATTTGTCATGAGCTTTAGTATAGGAGATTGGAAGGAAATGCAGAAGAACATCAAGAGCGAGCCAATGATTCGCCATCGCAATGCATTCACAGAGAAAATAAAGCGACCGGCATGTTTACACAATCCAGAGGGGAAGGAGAACGAGCATCGTAATGGAAAACGTGCACGGTTAAGCAGGTGAATGGTATATTCTTTTGGCAAAGCAAAGTTTTCTGCGCACTGTGTTTTCTTTCCAGAAGGCAATAAAGGGATCATTATCAGCTGTTTGATTCTTTGCAATGACATTCCGGCGCCCCAGCATAGTTGGTTCTAACGCTCCGGGACGTGTCGGACAAGACGTGGTGCGTCGGCAATCGACTTAGGAATGTTGTTCAGACAGCATGAGTGATAAATCACTGGACATCACCCACCCTCTGTGGCGCTGCACTGCATTGCTTGAACATTCCATCCACCGGTCGTGTTTTTCCGACTGTGATTCTTTCTGTTTTCAAGTGGACGAATGGACGGATTCCTTCCTCATCGTCATCCATGTTTCAGATGTAGTTCACCATCACATGGGAATCCCACTGCGTTTGGATCTTCATCCGTTGTACTTTCATGTCCATCCTCGTTTCTTCTTTCCCTGGTAGGTTCCAGGGTCCCTTCGTCCTCGCCCACCCTACCCCCAAGGGGGGGGGCATTCGTTTCCCTAAACGAAGACGAGTTCGCGTCCACCCAGTGCCCCCCTTTTCGCCGAGGACGTACGGGTACGGATACGGGTACGTCCCTGGCGGCGGCCCCCCTTCGATCGCGTCTTCCTACTTCGCTCTCTGAAGCTACCTGAAAGAAAGGGAAGGTTTTCAGACGCCCTGAGGAGGGGCTTGGTTCGACCGTCCTCGTCTCACCAAGTCGCACCGTCGTTTGCAGTGCAACGTGAGTGGATCGTCCAAGGCGACAGGCGTGGTTTGCGTAGGACACGTGCATTGCATTGGAAACGAAAGCAGGATGGCGCAGCACGATCTGACGGGATCCTTGAGTCGATCCTTGGATCGACACCTGGTGTTCCCGTTGTTGGAGTTCCTGCAAGTGAGAGGTCTGTATCGGGAAGAAGATCTGCTCCAAGGGAAGATCGAACTGCTGTCCAAAACAAACATGGTGGACTTTGCCATGGACATCTACAAGAACTTGCACGGATCCGAACAAGTGCCGCAAGAGATGTTCGATCGAAGGACGACCGTGGTCGCGAGGCTCAACGAGCTGCAAGCCACAGCGGCACCCATCGTGAACTTTCTCACCGATGAAAGCAGCGTGAAGCAGCTCAGAAATGACAAGACCTGGAACCTGCAGTTCTTACAGGAAAACGGGATCGGAACGGAAGGAGTGGAAGCACTGTACCACTATGCGAAGTTCCAGTTTGATTGTGGCAACTACTCAGGGGCTGCAGAGTTCCTCTATCACTACCGTACCTTGACAGAAGATACACAAAAAAGCATCAGCGCACTTTGGGGGAAATTTGCTGCAGAGATCCTCATGCAGGATTGGGATCCGGCGATGGACGACCTCAATAGGCTTAGGGATCTAATCGACAACAGCAAACTTTCACAGCTTGAGCAAATGCAGCACCGAACTTGGCTCATGCACTGGGGGTTGTATGTCTTCTTCAATCACGAGAATGGGCTCAACGCCATCATTGACCTGTTCTTTCAAGAGAAGTTTCTCAATGCTATCCAGTGCAATGCACCGCATCTTCTCAGATACCTTGCAATCGCTGTCATCATTAATCAGAGAAGGAGACCAATGCTGAAGGATCTGATCAGAATCATTCAGCAGGAAAAGTACACGTATCGCGATCCCGTCACGGAGTTCCTTGAGAACCTCTTCGTGGATTACGATTTCGAGGGGGCTCAACAAAAGTTGAGGGAATGTGAGGATGTCATTGCTAATGATTTCTTCCTGGTGGCGACTGGGGAGGAGTTTGTAGAGAATGCAAGACTGTTCATTTTTGAAACTTATTGCAGGATTCACCAGTGCATAGATATATGCCTGTTGGCTGATAAGCTCAACATGCAACAGGAAGATGCGGAAAGGTGGGTGGTGAACCTTATTCGAAATGCCAGATTGAATGCAAAGATAGATTCGCAGCAAGGAACCGTAGTGATGGGAATGCAGCTTCCCAGCATCTATGAACAGATTATAGAGCGAACAAAAGGACTGTCGTCGCGCACTTACGTGCTGGCAAATGCGGTTACAGGAACTGCCGGTGGCCCTGAAAAGTAATGCATGTACAGATCTACTGTTGAGGTGCATCTTTAAGTGCCTAACCTATTGAAGCAGCGGATGCCACAAAGTCTTTGAGCAAAGTGAGATGGCAAGCGGTGTTACTGACTCCCATGCCTATCTTCAGTGCTACCAGACATCCCTGAGGTATCTTCCACTCTTGTGCAAGTCTGACCAAAACTCTTCTGCTTCTGTGTGTGCAAATCCCCCATGATCCCTGGCAATCTCCACGAGCGCTGCATGAACATCCTTTGCCATTTTCTTTGCATCGCCGCAAACATAAGTGTACCCCGATTGCAACAAAGGCCAGAGTTCTTTGCCTTGGCTCATCAGATGGTGCTGAACGTAATCTTTCTTCTTGCCTTCCCTTGAGAAGGCAACGTTTAGGGATGTCAACACAGTTCGGGAAGCCTCCCAAGCTCTAAGTTCTTCCTCGTAGATGAAATCTTTGCAGCGGTCTCGGCAGCCAAAGAAGAGAAATGCTGGACCCAACTTTACCCCTGAATCTGCAAGATACTCTCGGTACTGCAAAAAGCCACGGAATGGGGCGATCCCAGTGCCAGGCCCAATCATTACCAGAGGTACCGTTGGATCTTTAGGTGGCTTAAAACTTGAATGCCTCGTGAATATTGGCGCTGAAATGGGCAGTTTGCTGCTTGAACCTCCAGATTTTTGCAACCACGTGGAACAAACCCCTTGATGAACTCTCCCACCGGGGGTCAAATCCTTGACCACTGCACAGGTTACATGAATCTTACTAGGACTTGCAGTGTGAGAAGATGATATGGAATAGAAACGGGGCTGCAACCTGGGAGCAATACTCCCTAAAAATAGGCCAAGGGATGGCCTGGCTGATCTGAAGGTTTCAAGCACTTCAAGCAAAGACCTTTGCTTCTCTAGTACCCAGTGCTGAAACTCCTGGCGGTTGTGGTTGTCCCCTAACAAACGCAAACGCTCCGCTTCATCTGGATTTGCTGCACAGGAAGCTAGTGCCAGCAAAGCAACTCGTGAAGGGCTTGACAACAAGTCTGTGTACCCTGCAAGTATCGTTCTCACTGACAACGGTCTACTTGGCACATCATGGAGGTCAGCTTCGTTTTCCGGTTTTTTCAAAGTCACAATTTGATCCAAAAATACGCCAAGACATGCTGCAGTTCTCTCGACAATATCTTCACTGTTTTGCGGATAAATACCAACATGGTCGCCGGTCTCGTACTGGATCCCTCGTCCATCAATGTCTAGTTCCACATGAATGCAACTTCGTTCCGACTGGGCTGTGTGGAGCTCCAAACATGTATGGATTCGGGCAAAAAATGGGTAGTTTGCGTCGAAATATCCAGCTTTATTGGGTTTTCCATCAAACAATGGGTGCTCCTGGCATGCACTGCTATCATGAAATTCGACGTTATACTCCGAGAAATGACTCAACAAGTCAGTGCCTCCATTCTGTTTTTTCGGAGACACCAGCCCAAGAAATGTTGCCTCTGTTTCCAGAGCTGGCCACAATTGATCCCTCCAATCGTCATAATCTCCTTCAATGTCCTTATCGTCGTCCCCCTCCCCTCGCAGACCAATACGCTTACCGCCAAGAGCATTGAGCGCACGGTCAATGAACTTTCCAGATGCGCAGAAGTGTTCATAAGTTCTATTCCCAAGGCCAAAGACGGCATAATGGAGTTGTTCAGCTTCTGTTCCGTTTGCGTCTGCACTCCTTTCCTTGAGCCATTCATGGAGCGCCGTTGCACTGTCGGTGGGCTCTCCATCTCCATAGGTGGAGGTAATGACAATCAGCATTTTTTCGTGCAGTAATTCCACCTTGTAGTCATAGTCTTCGATATCAACCATATTGGTGTGAAAGTTTCCTTGGTACTTGGCGCCCATTTCGGAAACGAGCACTCTTGCGAATCGCTCGGCTGTTCCTGTTTGTGTGCAATAAAGCACGGTCACCTTTTCTCCTTTGGGTGCCTCCTTTGGTTTCGAGCCGTTCGTCGTTCCGTTGATTCCTGTTGCACCCTTTCCTTTCGTTCCTTTGGTCTGTCCATTTCCGTTCCATTCGTCCGTTGCGTCAGCGCTTTGTCCTCCAATTTGCACCTATATAATTCGTCGGTTCTTTCCTTCTTGTCCTTGATTGTCTCTCTCTTTCCTTCCATCGTATTTTTTTTCGTCGTTTCGCACCTCTTCCGTCTTCCTTTTGCTTCGAAACAGGAGCAGGAATCCGCACAGCATCGCCAAGAGGCACGAAGCAACGGCAAGTGCCGCCATCTTCACGTCTCACGTCTCCGATTCACGTCAGCCACACGTGTCTTTCCTGCCACTCCACGTCTGCCGCACACGCCAAAAAGTCGAATACAAAGGGACGAAGGGAATCATTTCCACGACCCTATCGTCAGCAATCGTAGGGAAGGAGGGAAGGAGAAAAACCGATGCGAAAAGCATTCCCGGTCGATTTCCGAACCCAACGGGTCGGTCTGGAGAGTTTCTTCTCTCCTCCTCCGATGGGAGTTTGGTCTCTCCTCCCATCGACAACGGTAACCGTTCGAATGTCTTTCGCACGGTTGTGGCCTCGATAACCGTCTATCGGTTGGAGGATCCGTGAGGTGACTGGACGTGTTTCCACACCAGAATCGTGTCGGAGACACAAGCGCAACGCAACGTGAACAACACGCGACTGCTGCGCATCAAAGGTGCCAACGACAAGGTAAAGCAACGCTACTTCGTCTCATGAACACCACCTGCAAGGCGCAATTGGCAACTGGATCGAAGGCGGTGCGCGTAGCCCGGTCCAGGATGGCCGAACCGTTCCGAAAAAGGTCCGGACATAGAGAGACGATGGCACGCGCTGGGACTCCCCAAGAGGTGGAGACACAAGCGGCTCCAAGCAAAGAACAAGAGCAGAAGAAAAGTACTACCGAACAACCGGACAAGTTCAGACGAGCCATCGACGAGGTGATAGATCTGGAAAGACTGGGACAGCGGGGAGAAGGGTGGTTTGTGGCACAAATGGTGCTCTTCGGTCTCGTCATCTTCCCGCCACACTTGGAACCGTTCCTGGCCATCACAGCTCCCCTCCTGATCCCTTCGGGATTGCTCGTCATTGCCGCTGGCCAGTCCGTGCTGGGTGGAAACTTATCTCCTTTCCCAGAGCCCAGCAAAACCAACCAACTGGTGACCAGTGGGATTTACGGTATGATACGGCACCCTATGTATACCGGTGGTCTGATGAGCGCATTGGGACTTGCGGGTCTTACTGCAAGCAAAGAACGGATGTTTTTGACCTTGGTCTTGTTCTTCGTGCTGAACGTCAAAGCCAGCAAGGAAGAGGATGCAATGACGAAGAAGCATCCGGAATACAAGGAGTACGTTCGGAGTACATACAAATTTTTCCCGTGGATTTATTGAACCTTTTCGTAGGGAACTTCACACGTTTCGTGCAAGAAACAGAAAGTGTGAGACATGTGCTCAAGGGCCCTTTCTAGCCTTTACAGCGGCAGGTCCAATCCTTCTCCCACCTTGAATCCAGCCAACTCGAGCAGTCCTTTTCCCGTCACACCTTCGATGGCAAGAAGGATGAAGAAGCCGATCATGGCTGCTCTGCTGTTCATCCTTTCTGCATTGTCTACGAATCCGAACACGGGTTTCTTCAACGACGGTTGTCTGGGTGGCATGGTGACACCTTTCGGCGGCGTTGACTTGGTGGCGCAAACGACAGCCGCATTCCTCCTACCTTTCGTATCGTTCCATCGCTTCGCCATCTTCGTTTCCGCCCTCTTGGCATTCGAGCTGTTGGAGAAGCAAGCGTCCCGTGGACGTGTTCCACGTCAGTCGGTGTCCTTTCTCGCACCCGTTCCAACTCTGCACCGACCCATCACACAATTGCGCACGCACCCGCACCTCCTTCTCGTCAGGCTTGGGAGGGAGACGCGTGCGCACGTCGCGTCCATCTTCTTTCCGCGTTTGGCTCGGTGTTTGCTGCGTTCGCGGCAGACGCGCGTGCCACGATGCGTCGTGGACGGTGTGGATGAGAGTGTATCTGCACCCACCAAGGTGCGACTGCTCGTGTGCCCAGACCCGACAGGGTGTAGGTGCATCTGGGACGTGCAACGGACCTTGCCTCGCCAGTTCGTACGGGTGTGTCTTCGTTCCGGGCGGGGTGTATCTGCGGGCGAGGTGCAGGAAACGGGGTGTGTCTGGCATGCAGGATGGGATTCGTGGGGTGGATGAAGGGCCACGTACGTCCGATTGGTGGGTGTGCTCGAGTGCCATGTCCATGCCAAGTTGTGGTGGAAGATTTCGATGGGAACGAAACGTAAGACGAACAGTTGTGCCGTGGGTGACACTAGATAGAGACGTCCTTGTGTCTCTTGAGAAACATGGCATAACCAAAGCCAGGGAGTTGGTCGGTTCCCGAGAAAAGAGTTGAGGATGGATGAAACGAGGACGTTGCGTGGTCGAATGCCACCGGTGCAGCCGCTCGCATTCAACCAGCAACGAGAGGCATGGGATTTGCATTGCATGCAACGAATGGTATGGATCGAGGCGGAGTCGCAAGCCGAGCGTGGTCGCAAATGCACAGCCCGCCCGATAGCTCTTCCTTCCAATGGCGTGCCTTTCCTTTCACGATCCGTCCACCTCGTCTTTCCGCGCGACCGTGGCCTTTCGGAATGTGATCCTATGCGCTAGCCCTTCGCATGGACGTGCCTTGGTTCCATCCCGTTTTGCATGCACGCACGTTTCCATCCTAGGTCCCACCCGTTGTGATGGATCACAACGGGTGGGTTCGATGTGCTTCGTCGACCCCGATCGATCCGTGGATCCACCGCCCTTTTTCCTCGTCGGCATGTGTTTTCCAAGGATGAACCCGTCAACCTCGCCCCTCACGAAACAACAGGGAGAATCTTCCCGTCCCCGGGATCCGTTCCGTCGATTCTTCCATCTCTCGTGGAGGACCCTCTCCTCCACGGTCTCCGCCACGACCCCGGGACTCTCTCTTCCTCTTCTCTCTCCTTCGCCCACCCCGACCTTTCCACGTGCGTTCGTCGGATCCATGGACCGCAGAGGAAGGCCCCCCTCCCTCGTGCCACGGACCCTTCTCCCCACGCGTTGTGAAGCGAAGTTGCATCACAACCGCACCAGTGAAGCATCGACAAGTGGAGTTCGAAAGAGAAGCAGCATCGGATTGTTCCACGAAGACGTGCCACACGTCCACGAGATGGCGGAAAACGGAAACGAACAAGGGAGGAATCCTGCCTTCGTGGCCGATCCGCTCTGTCACAACCAAATCCTGCTGTGGTGCACGGAAGAAGCGTTCGTGCTGCAACCAGCCAACTTTCCCAAAGCCAAGGGAAGAAGCACGACGATGCTCAGCCTACTCACCGACTGCCTGTACGTGGATCGCACGTCCGGAAAAGTGCGAGTGGACAAACCTCCTGCCGATCAAACGCTGCGACAACTCAAACCACTCCTTGTGTATGGATGTTTGGGCGTCGCGCAGTTCCACGCAGGTCCCTACCTTGTCGTCGTCACCAAGAGAGAGAAAGTGGCACACTTACACGGTAGCGATGTCTTCGAAATCCAAAAATGCGCGGTGCTGGGACCCACCGACAAGCAGATCCAAGGACTCAAACGAAAGCTGCAAACGGCAGAAAAAAAATACGCAGAACTGCTGAAATCGGCATGCCAGGAGAAAAACCTGTATTTTACTTATGCATCTGATCTCACCCTCAGCACCGAAAGGATGGCAAATGTTCTGCGATCGCCCGATGTGGCCAGCCAACCACTCTTTGAAAGGCAAGAACGTAGATTCTTGTGGAACTACCACCTGAGCAAAAAAATCTGCGCTGCTGGGGCGGACGCCGAACCCTTCCTGGTTCCTGTGATGGCTGGAAGTATCAAGCAAAGGTCAGGTTTGGATTTCAATGGATCGACTGTTACTTTCACATTGGTTGCAAGGCGAGACACCGCAAGAGTTGGGACAAGGTACTGGCGAAGGGGTGCAGATGAAACCGGGGCAGTGGCAAACTACGTGGAAACAGAGCAGATCTTGGCTTTGAGTGATGGGAGTGGCCTTGCATCCTTCGTGCAATGCCGAGGTTCCATCCCTGTCTTTTGGTCTCAAGCGCCGAACATCAAGTACAAACCTGCCTTCGTATTTCCGCCTGTGGAAAAAAACCACCTTTCACAGCTGGCTTTCGACAGGCATGTCACATCATTGATGGAGCGATTCAACAAGATATATGCAATCAACCTTGTTGACCAGACCCGTTCTGAGCGCCACCTTGAAAAGGCATACCGAGATGCAGTGAAAAGGAATGGCCATGAGGACTTTACATATTATGCCTTTGACTTTCATAAGGAATGTGGCCATATGAGGTATTCGCGCTTGTCCAAACTTTGGGGTGAGGTTATGCCCTTTGTCTTTGAGCACTCATGGTATGCCCTTGGTGTGTTTGGTGATTCCAAGCAGACAGGGGTTGTGCGGACCAATTGCGTTGACTGCCTGGATCGCACAAACGTAGTCCAGGCATACATAGCAAGAAAAGTCTTGGAAAAGCAGTTGATTGGACTGGGTATCTTGCGTGGAACTCAAACGATTGAACAAAACCTACCTGAATTTGAGCCCATGTACAGGAACATGTGGGGGGACCATGGGGATGACATCAGCTGCCACTATTCTGGGACTGACGCGCTGAAGCGTGACTTTGTGAGGACAGGAAAGCGTACCAAGAAAGGGATGCTGGGAGACTTGAAGAACTCTGGCATGAGGTATTGGTTGAACAATTATTACGATGGTGTGCGGCAAGATGCACTAGACTTATTTCTTGGCCATTATGACGTTTCTTCAGAACCAGAGGGTCCCTTTCAGCGGGGCAAGACATCGAAGAAAGGCAAGTGGCTGTTCCTGACAGCGCTGTTCTCCCTACTGGGAGGTGTCATACGAATCATCAGAAATGTCCCTAAAATCTCTACTGCACTGCTAAGACGTGGTAATGGCTTTAGTGATGACTACAGCGATTTGGTTCATGGATTCATTCTTGTAACTCTGGCTGGTTCATTGGCTTTTTACTTGAAACTGCAAGGCAAGAAACTTGTGGAACGCCCACAACTGCGATTCGATCAGGTGATGCCATGGTAAGAGGCAGGTAAAGCTGCATTTTAAATGCCAGAGCCATGAATATCCTATTATTATTTCCAATAGCGTTCTCAACATTCCAATGATGGAACAAAAGAACCAGTTACACCCTTTGCATTGTGGAGGGCTACCTCTATGAACCTGTGCCAGGTAGTCAAATCCTCTGTTCTTGCAGGTGGATGTTCTCTCACCGTGTTGCAGCTTGACCGTTCATGTACTGCCGAGTCCACAATGTCGGCTAGCATGGGTTTGTTTATTCCAATATTTGCATACACATTTTGCTGTACAAGCTGCTGGAATTCCTCTGTTGAGGACAGCTCTCGACAATCTTCAATTGCTTTCTCTGCCTGTGCTTCTTCCAGGTCAACATAGCTTGCAATCCAATGTAGATTGACAGCATTGAACCAATTGTGATTGATACTGATAGTATCTTTAGTATTTTCTACTGAGTGGTACCAGCCACTGGGGACGAAAATTATGTCACCTGCTTCTTGATACACTTGTAACGACTTGTCCCGAGCACGTTCTAGATTTGGATAGATGGTTGGATCATCGTCAAATGTAGTGGCTGTACCTCGCCCGTATCGATCTTGTAGCAAACCTGCATATGGAGGTGGCAAAAGGAGCCATTCCTTTTGCCCACACACGTTTGCCGACCATGAGTAGCTCTTCGCCACATCTGTGTGCAGGTCCGTTTTGGTACCTTCCTGTCCCATGTACACAAACCGATAGTCACTTGTCTCTGTTCTCTCATTTTGTATGGTGGAATTGCATCTAATCATGTCAAAGTAGTGGTTCAGCCAATCGTCTTGGAAGTACATGGGACATTCGTAGGCACCGTACTCGGAGAATTCAGCCACGAAATGCCAGTCTTTCCAATACCAAGGATCTTTTTCATCGGATTCCCAGTGTTGGAGGAATTCATCGAATCGACACCGTTCCACTTGATCCTGCCCTGTTTGCTTGTCTTTACGATGGACGAACGCTTGGCCGTTTCCGAACTTCTCTCGCAGGAAGGGGAGGTTCGGCTGTCCATTCGCATCCACCCATTCTTGCCTGCATTTCCAACTATCGGTGGCACCACGAACGACCACTGGCACGTTCTTCACCATGTAATCGAGGAAAAAATCGTCGTAGGTGAGCGTTTCGACGCCGACCACTTCCACGTGTTCGACAGTCGCTTGGTGTTCTACGTGTTCCAACCAACGCAGCGCTTTTCGGACGGCATCGTCGCTTGGTCGAGGGAACCACCTTTTCTGTGCTTTGCTACTCTCCATCACGCTACTCCATCCATCGGTTCGCTTCTTGGTTGCGTCTCGATCGGCATCTGCTGGAACGTCCATGCCACACGTCCATCGCCAAAACCACGTTCGTCTCTGTGCTTCTGCACAGAGAAGAATCCTTCAATGCAAAACGAAAAGTCCAACCAAGAGCACCCAATCGATGCGAAGTTGAGTGAAATCGTGTCCTTGGAGAAATGCTGCAGTTGCACAAACAATGGCGAACGTAAGAGACTGTTGATGTGCGTGATTGCGCTTATAAGCTAGAAGAACCAAGTTGTCCTTCTACCACAGGTGCATTCCATGATACAGAAGAGAAAGCATGAGTTGAGGACGGACCTAAAGGACGCAATGCACGAACTTGTTCTATTGGAAACAAGTGAATGACAAGTAACGCATGCATACCAAACATGGCGTCCAAATTCATTGTGATGAAGTTTCCAATGTGGCATCCTTCACATGCAAGCTCTCGTGGCCAATTGAGTGTTTGTAGCCGCCTTGATAATTCAACGGGTGTCGTGTCCAATTTTCCCTCCTTGAACGCTTTATTTGTCTCGAACATTTCATCCTAGAGCCTTTGCCTTGGGAGATGGGAAAAGTCGAAAGGTTCTTTTTAATATGAAACCATTGGTTTCCTTTTCGTGATGTTTTGTTTATAACCATTGGCTAGCTCGTTTGTGACCCAGAATTGATATTTGATGGGACTCTACCTTTCCCTTTGAAACAAAAATGGTAATGGGTAGAGACCAATAGTACGTGGAGGGGCCGTTTCCTTCCACAACATATTAGGCAAGAATGTGAACCTCGTGTTCACCATGTAGAATCCTGCGTGTTTTGTCCTCTAGCAAGAGTATGTCTCTACGTATGACTTCTGCGAGTGGAATTGTCCATGCTATCCTACCCGCCCAAGTGCCCAAAGAAGGTTGTTGAAGCTTCCACCCTCATGAATCGCAAGTATCCAAAGACACTCAATACATGACTAACCTAACTCATGATTAATGATATCCATCGCATAACTTTTCTACGTGATCGACAACTCCTTGATTGAAACCATGTTCAAATCATTATGGGGCATCGTAATCGTTGGTAGCTATCGATTTTGTCCGGGCCCAATGTTGGTCCTTGCGAATACAAACATTCTAGCTTCATTTCTCCACGATTTTGTGACCGTTTTGAACGTAGATGTTCCTTGAGATAAATATTGGTATATCCTCTTGTATAAATCCAATCACATCTGAAGGATTTGGGTGGGTGAGTTTGCCATGCTTGAAAGGTACATTCTACTAAAAGAGGGTTCGCCATTCCAATTCAACTAGTGCGTTTGGTGACGTTATCCCTCAAACTGGAATGTGAACTCACGAAACGAAACTTTTGCACAAGACGGCAAAGTTGAAAACGTGCTTGTGAAAAACGTATGTCAAACCTAAAGATATGACACGATTGGATGCATTCTCCATCGACTATTGAGATTGCTGGCTGGAGCTTGGTCCTCTGTTGCGATCACGAAGTTGATATTTGCATATATAGAACGCGATTCGGCAAGTGTCGAGAATTACACCATGCGCAAGGGTATCGGAAATCATTTAAATTCACTATTGTTACTTCTTGAATCATTGTCGAATTGGGCAAGGAGCCCGCGGGACTCGTATATCATCGAAGTGTTGTGGTTGGTTGGTTCCTCTAGGCTGTGAGACGACAGTGAGTCGTTCAACAGCCGGAACCACTGGCACGTTGCGTGTGGCGGAGCTTTCACGTCGAGTTGGGAGGTGCGGAGAACCAGAGCG
>JBBULP010001211.1:0-22295 GCA_038048775.1 Picocystis salinarum
GTATTCCAAAGGGATATCAAATCCCTTACTTGATGGGTAGCCTCGATGGTTCGGACCCGTAAGCCAGGGTCTCGACGGACCCTGGTGGGCCTCGTTCACAGGAGGAGGCCCCTGCCTTATGCAACAGATGTGTAGAAAAAAAGAGAGGGGAAGGTGGAGAGGAGAGAAGCACGAAAGATATCACTTTGGAGATGTGGAAGAAAGAAAGAAAGAAAGAAAGGGGGAGGAATAGAGCATAAGGATTTAGAGGAGAGGTGGGCGAAGAAAGGAGTCGAATGGAAGTGAAAGGTGTGACAACAGTGGAAAAAATTGAAGCTATGAGATCCACCTCGTATAATGAGGCCAAAGGGGAACAGATGTCCTGATGAAAAAGATACCGCAAAGAAAGGTTGAAAATGGAGGGATAGAGAGAGATAGGCGAGGCCGTGCTTGTAGATGCATCTCGGTGTCTTGATCCACGTGTTTGTGCTTGTGGAAGAGGAGAGAGACGTGAGGGTGGCGCATGAAATAGAGGAAGGACAAAGCAAAAACCCATGCTCGAGACATAGAGAGAGTGGTGGGTGTGTAGTGATGGGGATCCTAGTGCAAAATAACGAACGAAGCAGAGTAAACGAAGAAAAATGGTGGAAAGTAGATGAACAAGAACAAAACCGGATATAAACCGTGAGACGGAAAAATAAAGGAAAGACAAAAGAAGCCAGGATAAAGGAAAGCAAAGGATGTACTCCAAGAGTAAGGTGGACATTGTGGTAGACAAGAAAAAAGAAGATCCTAGGAGTGCGCAGAAGGCTATGGCCAAGGCATGGACACGGACATCGAAGTTGAAGACAACGCACCAATCTCTACGCTAGGTGCCGTTTGGTAATCATGTACGAATGGTTTGATTTTTCGAGGGAGGTCCATGCCAACTTCACACAAACACGTTGTTTTTTTATTGGGACACATCCTTCCCCTCTTGTGGACAAGCCCGTGTTAGAGGTCCGAAATCCGAGGGTCTTTTGAATGCACTCCGTCAATGAAGTTGAATTCTGCATTCCAACCGTCTCCAAGCTCCGACAAACAAGTCCTTCTCCCATCTCCACCGTGCGTACCCTTCTACGTGCGTGTGCGCGTCTTTCGCATGCGCATGGTTCTCGTGTCCTTGCCACGCCACGCCATGGCTTCGTCCACTCCACGAAGGCAGAGAAGAAACTCCCGAGGGGCATCCGGACGTGTCCCGGGTTCTTGGAATTCTCGGACGGATCCGAAACACGACGTGACCGTTGCGACGATGGCGAGCGGCCGTGCGCCGTCGATGCGGGGCGTTTGCACCCGCCTCCCCCGATCCCAAGGCTTCTCGACCGTCCGATGGACCAGGCGGGTCGAGGCACGCCCCCCACGTGGCGCCTCCTGGACCGTCCGTGCCAGCCTGTCCAGCAACGACTTCCGTCCTGGCGTCACCATCGAGCTCGACGGCGCGCCATGGCGCGTGCAAGGTGCGTTGTCACGTGCGTTGCCACGTGGATCGAACGGTGCGGATCCGTCCACGTGGAAAAGGAAACAGGAAGCGTGCAGAGCGCAGCACGGGTCCACGTGGCTGGTCGGACCCCCTGCCACCGTCACCCCAGCAGACCCTGCACACAACACCCTCCTCCGCCGGTGGGGAGAGGCGATGGCGGTCCAGCATCGATGCAAAGCGCCGTCGGTGCCCAACGCAGAGGCGGGGAGACCTGGCGTTGCAAGTGCGCGTCGGCCGCGCAGGATGCCAACCTCGTGCCCAGGGATGGAACGAGGATGCCAAGCGACACAAGATATGTGTTGCATTGCGTAGCATGCGGCGACCTGCATCGTTCGCAAACGCACCGTGCATGCGTTCCAACCGTGGAATTGGACCCAATTTCGAGAGCGCACATGCCGAGGGGAAAACGTGTCAATGCTACTCGGCAATGGCATTGCATTGCTGGCGATATGGACGGCATGGCAAAACGCATGATCGACATACACTTCAGACCCGTGCAGCACATGATATATGGCATCAAGGAAACCTGAGCTGACTCTTTGCTTCACGGGCGATACCGAAACGATGGACAGAATTCCTGCACGTGAAGCCCGGCAAGGGCGCAGCATTCGTGCGCACAAAGCTGAAAAATTACATCACGGGGGGAACGGTGGAAAAAACGTTTCGAGCCGGGGAGAAAGTGCAACAGGCCAACCTGAACCGTACGACAAAGCAATACACCTACATGGATGGGGACCAGGTGCGAACATGAGAACCATTTCCAGCAGCATACAGTTGCTTCGAAGCGGCGGGATTCGCAACGATACTGACGGTGGATCGGCCTTTGGTTCGCAATGCAGTACGTCTTTATGGACATGACCACCTACGAAGAGACCAGGCTGCCGAAAGATGATGCGTGGGCCAAGTATCTCAAGGAAGGCATGGAATGTGAAGTGCTTGTCTGGAACGACAAGGTGAGTGAAGGGTTTGAGCGACCGAATGGATAAAAGAACCAACTTGAGTGCCATTGTGTCTGACCTCGTATTCTTGTCTTATTGCACGCTGTGAAGGTCATCGGCGTGGACCTCCCCAAAACTGTGGTGCTGGAAGTAGTGGAGACGGACCCTGGTCTGCGTGGGGATACCCAATCCGGAGGGTCAAAACCTGCAACGTTGGAAACTGGCGCTGTCATTCAGGTGCCGCTCTTCATAAACATAGGGGAGAAGATCAAAGTCGATACAAGATCGGATCAGTATTTGAGTAGAGATTGATCTTACAACTTGTTTGTACATGCAGACGGGTGCCATACTCTACGTGCTCCCTGGAGTCGCTGTGCAAACCAATGGCTGGCAGATTCAGAAGATGAAGGATCATCGACTTCGCCATGTGTCAATTTTCGATGGGTTTTTGTATTTGATTTGATGGTCTGCAAAGGGCTGGGTTGAGTACGTCCTGCATGCCGGCACCAACTATAGTATCTGTGGACGCGTCTGTACAACGTGCACATCCCCATCCTTTACAACCCCTTCGATGTCTTGGGGCACACCCCCCATTGCAGCTTCGGTCTTCTTTCCCACTGCAAAAATCTTTTCCAACAACTGCTCCCTAAATTGGTTGCTTTCAACTAAAGGATCGTGCGCGTAGTCAATCGTTGCCTCCTTGGCAGGCACCGTGGGATAACTGTCGTACAAGCCTGCCCCCGCAAACTCTTCAAGGTCCTCGCCATTGCTGTCTGAGCGTACCATGAGGGCGGTATCCGAATCGATGAAGAGCCCTGTGCGTTTGGAAGGTAACGTTTTGATGTGGATGGAAGTACTTCCATCCGTTGACCTCCCGACAAAACTCAGGGCACGTCCAGGGTAGTTCCCAACCAGTGCTTCACCCATGCCACACACAACTTCCCCGAACATTTCGTCAGTGTCTTTCGTGATCGGATTTGCAGTGTGAAGAACAAAAGCATAGTCAGCTCTGATCACCGGTTGAATCAAACAGCCCATCCGAAGATCTGCATCAGGAATGCCACGCGCCTGTCGGTAGAGCCATGCTCGATCTGTCCACTTGCTCGCCCAGACTCTGAGTACACAAGAAACCACTTCTTCCAACTCCATGTCACCGAATGCAGGAGGTGATTCCGTGCCGTTGAGTAACTCTAGCAGTGTGCTTTTCAAGCCCGAGCGAAGCGTATCAGGAAATGAAAGCTTCTCCACAACATTCTGACGAATCGTCTCCAGACCCACAGGGACTCCAGATTCATCCAATGATTCCTGGACAACTAGGCTTGAAAGCTCCTGCAGTGTTGCACACAAGGAATCGTTGTCTGGCTCCTCCAAGATGCGTTCGAATGCGCCCAACACAAGGGCTGCGGAGCTAGGAAGGTGGAGATCTGGTCCGATGGCCTGCTTCAACTTGTGCAAATTTGACGCTTTGGGGCCAACGCAAACTCCACTGGAGGAAGACATGGTTTCAATGCCCTGAAATTCCGATTCAAGAACAACAAGCTTGTCTTTCGGAGGCAATGGTGGGACCCTAAGCATTGCTGTAGGCTGGTCTCCAGATGGTGCTTCCAAATCTGGCTGATCGGCCTCGTCGCTTGCCAAAAGCTGAACTTCACCATCGCCGAGAGGCTCAGCAGATGCACGCATTCCTTCTAGTTCCTTCAGCTGACTAAACGCATCCAAGTCAGAGCAGCAAGCAAGAGTGACTTGTTGGTTTCTTGCTCGAATTGCTAAGTGACTGAGTATATCCACATCACTGGTGGCAATGATGCATCTGATATTTTCAGGGATGTCTTCAGAGCCGTCGATTTTGTCAGAAAGCAAGATAGTGGGGCGACTGAAGGTTTGGCCTTGCACCGATGCTAGCGAGCTCACCACTTGCACTTGGCCCACTTGCTTCTGCGTCTGGCTGATTATGTGCCACTTGCCCACACCCCCTGCTTCGCGAAGCTGAGGTTCCACATGCCGCAACACAGAGGAAAGAACAAACAAAGGCTGGCCCCGGACGCTTTCCTCTGCAAAGTTTGTGATGTAAGACCGATCAACATTGCATGCCTCTCCTATGGCTTCTGCACACGGAGAAACAAGCTTAAGCAGTTTGTCCATGTGATGGGCCAGGGTCAGCGCCAGTGTTTCTGAGGCCGCCAACAGTTGCAAAGGCATGGTGCCCGTCCATCGCTCCACAGAAAGGAGCTTGCTCCAGTGAGACAACCTCATCATCAGCTCCTGATCTTCCTCAGTCACTAGCGCATTTTCCAAGATTAGAGGAATGAGGTTGAGGGCATCATCAATGGAGAGATTCGAGTAGTCCAGCTTTTGCAATTGGAGGCGAAAGTAATCTTCCAAGGCTACGTCCAGAAGAAGAACATCACGGCTGGCAAACCCATGCTTCCAGTAGCCTGACAACCGCTTACGGATTTCAACGATCTTTCCAGGCACCCACCACTCCGTGCGATGTTCTAGCAGATCATGGAGCATGTAATTGAGTTCCCCATCAAGGTACCCCTTGGCATTTTCCAGGGACACGTCCAAATCAGCGCCAGAGTGCGTGAGCTTCAGGATCCACAAGAAATGCTGGAAATCCGGTATCATGTGGGGCAAGTGTATGGGAGCGTGGCGTATCGGGTGGTACATGTTCTCCAGGTACTCTTTTGAGATGCCGTGGTTCTCCCAAATCACCCTGTAGAAGTCTCCCGGGTTTCCGCTGAATTGACAAGCCAAGTACGCTTCGCAGATGGCAATGTCTTCGGGCGAGGTGTTGGTGTGCAATTTTTGGTGCCACTCTTCCAAGAAGTTCTCTTCGATGCCAGGTCGGTGTCCTTCCTTGATCCCGTGGGTCCTCATGATGTTGAGGATCCCCATGCGTATTTGCTCGCTATCTCCTCCTCCCCGTGGGAGGAGTCCGAGGGTCATGCGCGCCAAGATCCTCACGTCGGCATCGCCGTCATAGACGGCCACGCGTGCGATTTCTTCTGTGAGGGTCTTCTGCACGTGTGCGATGTCTTTGGACTGGTAGTTGGAGTTCCGATACCAGTCGAGCTGCTTGTTGGCCGAAAACCGTATCCACGTGTATATGCTTGCCATTCCCTTGCCCCCTACTTCTGCCGCTTGGTCCAACAGCTCGATGGCCAGGCAGAAGCGATTGAACAGTCCCCAGTTGCTGTAGGTGGCTTCCGGTTTGACGATCCGTTGCAGCAATCCCTCGGCTGAAGCAGGTTGCACCCGCAGCACGAAATCTTTTCCATTATCTTTGATCCAAATGCCTTGTGTCTCGTCCACAAGCAGCATCACCAGTTGATGAGGTCCTTCTTCAGCAGGCAAGGGGATCTCCAGTTCCTTCCCATCTCGACTCAGCGGCGTCCTCACGGCATGTTCGTCGAAGGGAAGCGTTCCATTCGGCCAGAAACCTTCCAAAGGCTTCTTCCATTCGTCCCACGCCCAATGCAACGTGATGGATTCGCCATCGCCATCTTCCTGTCCGTCCTTCCACGACACCATCGCCACCTGCGTGCCGTCGGGACGCTTGTCCAGACGCGCGTCCAGCCTTCCGCTGCCGTCCAGCTTCCAAGACGTCTTCGCAGGCGCCTTGGACGACGAAACGCGCGTCGTGGGACGTCGAAAGAAGCGATGGCGCGCGCGCATCGTGCACGTCGCCATCGCCGACACGTGCGGTTTCCCTTTCGTCTCCCTTTCGAGGTCGATTTAGACCCGACGCGTTTCGGGTCTGAAAGGAAAAGCATTCGGGTTCGAAAGGGAAACGATAGACCGTTGGGAGGCGTGTGCGGGTTCGAAAAGGAGACGGTTCGGGTTTAGATGGGAACCTCCTGCGGGTCTGAAAGGGAAGTGAAAGGAAAACGGAGGTGCCACGTGGCACGGAACGGGATCGGAACGGATCCTCTGCGCCTACTGCATTCAAACGGAGCTATTCTGCAGATATTTCAATGCAGAGATTCGCTCTTGGGAGTTCTCCCGTCGAGGAAAGCCTCGGGTCGCCGACCCAGGGGCGCCTCGTCGAACCTGCTTGTTAACTCGAACGAAGGAGAGGGATGGAGAGGCAGTGAACTCGGGTTAACTCGATGGGTGGGTCGGATGGCGGTCGACGTGTTTCTTGGAACGCCGCCAGTCTCCACCCGGAAAGACAGGATCCTCGTCGTGCGTTGCAAAAACGTGACGGCAGATCATGGGAGAAGTCCCCCAGATTCGATCGCGGAAAAAGCCTGTCCCCGCAGAGTCCTAGGGCTGTCCTCCACCGTCCGTTCGCCCCGCGGACAAACCCGATCCGCGCGGTTGTCGCCCACATCCGTCCACATCTTCCCCGTAGCTTTCCTCTCACCTGAACCGTTGTGGGTCCCACACCCGTCCTCCACATCCGCGCGTCCAGGATCCTATATATAGCGTGCTTCGTTGTCAGATCGCTCAGAACGTGCTCGACCGCTCATGGCCACCTGCTCCGTGCTTTGCTTCGCCATCGCCACCACGGCTTCCCACCTCCGCGACGACCTGGATCCGACGGTCCTGTGCAGCAAGCCGTGAACCACACGCCCAAGAACGCCTCCTCGCACGAAAACGTGCGAAAGATGGCGAATCACGAAGAAAACACGGTGCTGGACCACGTGGTGGATCTGGCCGAACCTGCAAGTGCACCGGCGGTGGTGGACGTCGAATTGGCAGATGAGGCAACAGACGGACACCTCTCTGTCATGGAGAAGTCGCAGCAAAAGGCAGTTACCCTCCAGCGCCAGTACAGCAACCGAGTGCTCAACGAAGGAATGCTCACCGCCCTTTGGGTCAGGCTGCCTTGGCTGCTGGTGGCGTTGATCGGCGGTTTGCTGGCAGGTCTGGTGATCTCCGCCTTCGAAGCCGAGCTTGAGGAAATCGTGGCCATTGGTTTCTTTATTCCCGTGGTGATGGACATGGGTGGTAACATGGGCACGCAGTCCTCTACGATATTCGTTCGCGGCATCACCACCGGGAACATCAACAAGCAAACCGCCCGCAATGTCATCCTCAGAGAGGTTGGCTTTGGTGTCATCACTGGGGTGATTGTCGGGCTCTTGGCATTTGGCTTCTGCTATGTGTGGCAGGGTGCCATTGTCAAGGAGGGATTTGCTGGAAGGCTGGCAGTCACGGTGGGTCTCAGTCTGATCATCATCTGCACGCTTGGTGCCACACTTGGATTCATGATCCCGTACATGGCTCACAAGGTCAAGCTGGATTCCGCGGCAGTGTCCGATCCCATCATCACCACGGTGAAGGATATCATCGGGCTGTGCATCTACTTTGGTCTGGCAAAGGCAATCATGAGGTCGGAGCTCAGAGCTGTGGAGGAGGATGTATGAAGGATGGACAGTGTCCCAGAAGCAATATCTAGTTTCTTCTCCCATCTGGTTGGGAATGGAAGAGACCAGTTCTTGCTTCTAAGCCTAGGGCTCTGCTTGTATCTGATATCATGAGTTTAATCAAGTGTGTTTGTTTGCTTTGGGTCGGCTTCTACAAGTGGACCTCTGGGGGTTGTGATGCACAGTGCGGCTGCGCGTGAGAGCCCTTGCGGACTCGCGTTCTTCCAAACTACTAGCAGTTGGTGCCCATCTGCAGATGGTGTTAGGCCGGATGCCATGCAGCACCTCTGTTCCTGCACCTTTCTGCGATTCCATCTCCATCGCAACTGCAATCGAGGCGCATTTGCATGACCTTGTGCAGTAGGATCGGATGCAAACGAAACCGAACACATCCACGTCCCTCGCACAGCTCGTCCGATCCTCGTCACGTTGCTTCCAACACGCACGTCCTCGTGTCGTCCCTGGCCTCACCTCCCATTCGTGGCGGTGGACGTGCGACCTTGGCAGCCATCTGCGGCCCAGCCGAGGATGATCTTGGACGTGCTCCCGGAGCTGCAGCACGTGCGCATGGTGCTTGCATCGGCATCGCCAAGACGCAAAGAGATCCTCGAAGCGCTCGACGTGCCATTCGTCACGTCGACGTCGACTTTCGAAGAAAACCTCGACGCCAAGCGGTTCCCAAGCGCAAGCGAATATTCGCAGCAGACGGCCCTGGGAAAGGCGGTGGAGGTGGCCGGGAGAGAATATTCGGAGGAAGGTCCAGATGTGGTGGTGGGTGCAGACACGGTGGTGGAATCGCCCACTGGACAAGTGTTGGAGAAACCAAAGGATGTGGAACAAGCCAAGAAGATGTTGATGATGCTGTCTGGGAAAACACATCGTGTGCACACCGGGATGGCCATCGTGGCGCCCAAATTGGTGGACCCCGCCACGGGAACTGCGCCTTATGTGAAGACCTTCGCGGAAACCACCGTGTGCCACATGGCCGTGCTCAGCGAAGCGCTCATCCAAGCCTATGTGGACACAGGGGATCCAATGGACAAAGCGGGAGCCTATGGCATCCAAAGCAAAGCTGGACCCTTCGTCACCGGCATCCAAGGGTGCTACTACAACGTGGTGGGATTCCCCCTGCATCGGTTCACCATGGAACTCCGAAAGATAGTGGAGGAAACTGAACTGGGGGAACAGCTGAAAGAAAGGATGCAAAAGACATGAAAGGATGGAGCAACTTTATTCACTGCCCTGCTCTTTTGCTGCTCCAGGGCAACCTGATTCACCAGACAGGCGGAATCCTCGAGATTGAATGCACCACGTGTGTGTTGTTTCTCGTCCAGCAAGCTTCAAGATCACGCCAGCCACTTTGTTGAGTGGTTCAGAAATCCTCTGCCACGGTTTGCGACCAGCGGCAAACGCTTGTCAGTAAAGGATTGAAGCACTGTGGTGGCTGGGCTGGAACAGTAATGAATGTGCAGAGGCACTGCAAGGCGATTTTTTCGTTGGTCTCCAGTAGAGTAGGTGCCCAAAATTCATTCCAATACGCGATGCACCACGCGAATCGGATACCAGCACACCGTCACTAGCTGCTCATCAAGGCGTGCCAGTCTCTTCAGACTGGCCGTCCCGCACCAAAGGCTGAGCGGCATCGCCATCGTCTACCCTTCCGTAAATTTTTGACTGCAGGAGTATGGTCATGTCCAGAGAGACGGTCCCCAGGCTGCCAAGCAACCACGGAAACTTGCTGATGAAGTCCTCGCCGCTCTGAATGCGCAAAAGGATGGAAACACCATAGGTGAGATTGGCAGCGACTGCTGTCATGAACATACCAAGGGCAAGGCCTACTACGGACTTGCGACGCATGTTCTTCGCAATTTGTGATACACGTGAGAACAGATAGAATACCGACGAAATCCATCCACACCAATTGCCCAGCATGATCAGCCCCTCCGGCCGGTAACTGTGCCCACATGGCGGATATGCCTGCTGCAAAGAATCTTGGGAGAGGATGAGGCTCCGCAGCTCTGAGAGGCTATGTATTGGAGATGTGAACAAGCAGATGAGGCCAACAGATGCAGCAGCCCCTGCCGCGGCAGTTGCTGCCATCGATGTTTTCCTCCTCCTTCCAACTTCTGTCGGAAGCACGTGGTAATCACTGGACCCTGCGTATCCCCTTTGATAGAGGTGGCTATAATACAAGTACTGGGCTAAGATGACCGCATCGGCACATATGAAATATACAGCTGTGTATGTTTCCGTCGGCAGCTGGGATCCAGTCAGGATGCACCCTGCAAGATTGCAGGTGTCTCCCATGAGCCATTGGAGCAAGAACCACACGCTGAGTGCTTCTGCACTTTTATTCCTGTAGTTTTTCAGCAGCTGTGGTGCTTGAGCAGCCATCCAGAGCACTATGGAAGACATGCCAACTAGGAAAGCCACCAGCTCCCAGCTCCCGTACACGCAGTCCAAGAAGTACTTTTGCACCCAAACTACGTTTCCTTCCTCGCATGAACATGGAGACATCCTTCCTGTCTCCTCTGCAACACTTGCAAGACACGTGAAGCGCCACTTCGAGACGTCGCAAGCTGCGATTCGTCGAAACACAAAACGAGTCGGGAACGTCACCGTCCCTGCCACCTCGGTCGGAATTCAGAATCCTTTCTTTCAGACAACGAGGAATCTTTCAAGGGCTTCTGAGGCGATGGGAGGCATTTGAGACGCTGCAAATGGCTGCTGGGTGCTTGATGGGGAAGCTTGGCAAGCTTCGTTTGCTCATCACTCCACACCCAATGGCAAAGACTATCACAATGCCGATTGTGCAAACTTTTCCGTTGGAGTTGAGGAGGTAGAACGACGTTCCATGCGGGAGTTTGTAGTTTGAGCGGTTTGAGGTGATAAGTGCAAGAATTGGTTGGGTTGGCAAGGCGTGAAAGTATGTGGAAGACATAGTGCACGAATTGCGACGCAACCTCAATGCACGCAAAGTTTTTGTTGCACCGACGTAATCAAGCGATCACCTTGCATTGGATGGCTTGCAATTTTCTAAAGACCAAATTGTCTTTGGCTTTTGTCCATTTCTCATCAACACTAAGAGCGAGGCCATCGCCTCCAACTTTTTTTCGAACTTGTTTTCTTCCTTCAAATTCATCGGTGGTTCTATGGCGCCACCACTACATTACCCTTGTCCACAACTTGTGTTTGTCTTGATACCGAACGGGCCTCCAACACAAACGAAGCGTATCCGATTCCAATTTTTAGCGCATCTCACTTCAACATGTGCTTGATATCTCACGCACGTTTGGTGCACATTTGTACTGAAGATTAAGAGTATTGGTAGGGTGGCGCTAGATCCTTTGCAATCATTTGGTGTAAAGGGTCGTCATCGTGCTTTACTTCGTGATCAAATGACAACGCGATGTTCAGTGCAGCGAAAACTTTTGCCAACATCGTTTATCCAAGTCGTAATCTCTCGAAGTAAGGCATTTGCCTTGGAATCCACCTTGTTGTTTCATTTGATGCTAGGACTTGTTGCGCACCTAACCGTTTTTACCCTTGCAGCTTTCATTTCGTCTAGAGTTACCTCCCGGGACTCTTTCTGTTGCGACTATTCTACTACCCTGTGGCCTACACCTCTCACCTTACTTACAAAACGACATGCTAGCAACGGATGGTCTCTTCAAGTGTGAACATCCTTGACATTACCTAGTCGGGAAAGAAGAATCTCGATGGCGACGCGTTTCCATCCTCCTTTCCTTTCCGTCTTGGATCTTTCTTGTGAAACTTCACTACCCTAGTCATTCGCTTCGGTCGTTTCTTGCTCCCATGCGCTCGGACTTAAGGCCAACGAGCGCAAGTATGATGCTTCCCGAGGTTGCAAATTCACGCGGGTTTATGGTTCAATGCTTCAACAAGAAAAGATTTTCACGAACGGCGGAGATGTTGCCTCGTTTTCGGTTGGTACTCCCTCTTTCGCTTTACCGCTTACAAGCTACGTCTCTTCACCCATGCCAATGTCTTGTTATCAAATATAACGCCCCACCTTCGCAATGTCGTTCACTTTTCATCGCGAAATTTCCTGCTAGCCTCTTTTCTTGATCTCGTTTTCCTCGATATCCTTTCCTTTCTCTCCTTTTGATCTTGGTGTCTCCCTCTCGCTTTCCAGATGATTCCTCACTCCCAATCCATCTCTGCATTCCTCGCCTTTCGTTTGCCCACCATCCCTCGTCCTCCAATCGCTCATATTCTCTTGCGACTCTCGCTCTTCTCTTTCTACACTCTCCTTCTCTTCCGCTCTCTTCGTTTTCCTCTCACGGCACGTTTTCCCCCATTTCTTACGACAAGCATCATCTCTCTCACGGCTCTCGTTCTTCTCTAGTTGCACGCATCATCCTTCTACGATTCGCCTGTTTCTTTGGTTGCACCCTGTCCTACTTCTTTGATTTCCCTTTCGTTTCATCCTTCTTCGTTGGTTGCACATTACTCGTGCTTCTTTCTTTTCACAACCTCTCCTCCCATCACCACCACCACGGTGGCGTCTCTCACCTGACCGTTGGCACGCCTGTGGTCGAAGGGGAAGGACCACACCCCTCCTCGTGCGATCTCCACCGTACGTTCCTCCTTCGCCCCAGATCCGAACGGAGCACGTGGACCACACGTGCCACGTGGCACCGACCCACGTGCCTTCTCCGCCACACGATCGCATCCACAGCCGTATCGAAGGCGATGGCGACGTCGTGCGCGCATCCTCGCGTCCATGGCGGCGCACGTGCTGCGAAGCGAGCTGGACGTGGTCGAAAGGCATGCGTGTGTGCGGCAGAGAGGTCCATGCAGCTCGCCTTCGTGTCGGCAGAAGTGGCACCGTGGTCCAAAACCGGTGGATTGGGAGACGTGCTGAGCGGATTGCCCGTTGCATTGGCCCAACGTGGACACAAAGTCATGACGGTGGCGCCGAGGTACGACCAATACGTGGATGCATGGGACACCGACGTGGTGCTGGACATCATGGGAGAAAAAGTGAGGTTCTTCCATGCCAAGAAACAAGGGGTGGATCGTGTCTTTGTGGATCATCCGTGGTTCTTGGCCAAAGTGTGGGGAAAAACGGGATCCAAGATCTACGGGAAAAAAACAGGCGCAGATTTCAGAGACAATCCCAAACGTTTCGCACTCTTCTGCAGGGCTGCCATCGAAGCCATCGAAGCCATGCCTTTCGGCATGGACGGGGAACAATGCACCATCGTGGCCAACGATTGGCACTCTGCGCTGGTGCCCGTGCTGCTCAAACATGAGTACCAACCCAAAGGCAGGTACACCAACGCAAAGGTGGCACTCTGCATCCACAACATCGCCTTCCAAGGAAGATTCTGGCCCGATACTTTCGAACAGCTCGAATTGCCCCCAGAAACCATGGAAAAGTTTCTCATGACCGATGGGTACACGAGGGTGATCGACGAAGACAATCCAGTCCTGGACACCAAAGAAACGCCTTCTGGGAAAGAATATCAGAAGTTGAACTGGCTGAAAGCAGGGATCCTCTCGACCGATAAACTGCTCACTGTTTCGCCGAACTATGCCGAGGAGATCGTCTCGGGCGATGACAAAGGGGTGGAAATGAACAAGTACATTGCGCAGGTGGGAATCGAGGGGATTGTGAACGGCATGGACCCTTCGGAGTGGAGCCCGCAAAAAGACAAGTTCCTGGACATGAACTACGATAAGACGAATGTCATGGAAGGGAAAGCAATTGCCAAGGAGGCTCTTCAGGCTGAATGTGGGCTGGAGGTAGATCCTTCTGCGCCCCTCTTTGGGTTCATTGGAAGGTTAGAAGAACAAAAGGGAGTGGATATCCTTCTTGAAGCCATCCCCAAACTGATGAAGGCTTGCCCGCAAGCGCAGGTTGTGATCCTTGGCACTGGCAAAAAGAAGATGGAAGCAGCTGTGGAAAAGTTGGATGAGCAGTTCCCTGGATCGTGTGCTGGGGTGGTGAAATTTTCCAGCCCTCATGCACACCTCATCACTGCAGGGGCAGACTACATGGTGGTCCCGTCTCGTTTCGAGCCATGTGGCCTTATCCAGCTTCATGCCATGCAGTACGGAACGGTGCCCATCGTTTCATCGACGGGGGGACTCGTCGACACGGTCAAGGAAGGCGTTACTGGCTTCCACATGGGGAGCATGGACCTGGACGAGCTCACAGAAGAAGACAGCCAGGCCTGCGCGGATACTATGGCAATGGCCTGCACAGTATTTGCAACAGAAGAATACCCCGAAATGGTAAAGGCGTGCATTGCTCAGGACCTGACATGGTCAAAACCAGCCCAAAAGTGGGAGGGTATCCTTGAAGAATTGGCTTTCAGTTGTCCTGGCGGTGCCGGGAAAAAAGGTTCAGTAAAGACGCCAATGCAGGAACTCACGGCAAGATAGAGACATGAAAATCGGTACCGAGGCGGTAGGTTAGTTTTCATGAGGACTCGTCGACTGATTTTGGAAGCAAAGGAACACAAAACATCAACACCAACAGAGAGAATGAGAGACTCTCATCCTTGGCGTCATTTTTCTCCTTGCGCGAATCAGAAGCCAATCTTCTTACTTTTGACCGCCCAACTTTTCCTTTCAAAACTTTCTTCAGTACAGTGCATCTTTATTTTATCACGAAACTTTCGCCTTGTTATCCAGTGTATGACATTTTTCTGTCGCGTTGTTTCTCGTTGGTTTCGTAAATTTTGCACAGAGTAGCCTTGACTTGCACTGGGTTGTAAGCAAACATATTGTCATGCGCACTCGAGCATGGTGGTCCTGTTGAGGCTTTTGATTAGTCCAGCCGTACAACATACATCACCCAGCAAATGAGCAAGAGCAGCTCTGCACAGCCCTTTGTCGAAGGAAGTCTGTTGTTAGGCTGAACATCCCTCGTTCTCCACTCGGCTGTCAGGAGTCATTTCTTTGCGTGCTGTCAGCCCCTCAACTGCAACTTCTTTCCCCATTGGCATCTGGGCCTTGATGTTTCCACCCACTGTAGGTATACAACCTGATTCTTCTGGCATCAGCCTGCAAAGCTGCTTGACCAGACCAGCGAACGCTTTGCTTCTTGTCCAGTATCCTGTGTGAGAGCTTGTCGATATCTCTACAGGCCCATCTTGTCCTGCCCTACCAACACCATCTGCACCATCCACCGGCTTCTGCGACGGCGTTCCATGGGAATGGATCTGAGGGTTCGTTCCCATGTACTTCCCTACACGCAATTTGGGTCTCATTCAGGTGCAACAGAACCCATGCATGTGTCCAGTATGGCTTCCACATCCATCTTGCCTGGTGCAACTTCCCTGCACAGCTGTCTTTTCCTCTCCCCTGGCTTCACTTGGCTTCATTTGTCCCTTCCTCTCATCTCCGTCACCACAAAAAGGACTTAACTCCTTGGTTCATTTTGGAGCCATGGGTTGGCCAAGTGTGGAGGAGAGTGGGACGTATCACGTGGATTGAGCGCACACGAACGTGGTGGAAGACGTGTTCCAGCCCCCCTTGGCAAGCACAAGCAGCTCTGTGGAGTGCTGGAACCCGCCTGGGGGCGAAGCGGGTTGTGTGGGGCGTTGTGTGGGGCTGGGGCGCTATAAATCGGGGGAAGGATGTGGAGGTGTCGGAACGTTCTGCTGGTGGGACTGAGGTGGCACAAGAGAGAAAGAAGCAGTGCTGCTGGTGGTGCAGTGGACGTAAAAGCCTTGCAACAGGTGTGGAAGCACCTGCAAGAAGTGGACAGAGGAGTCAAGAGCTGGCACCAAGCCGCCAAGGACATGGAAAAAGAAGATCTAGTGGTCCTGGAACAACCACCAAACACGGAAGAGATACAAATGCACGCACTACAAACACGCAATGCAGGAGAACGAATCTTGGAACAAGTAGAGATCGTCCCACTGGGACTCGGAGAGCAACTGGAACAGATCAAAGAAATGATCCATACCATGGAAAAGAAGAAAAAACAAGTCGAAGCTCAAGCAGAAAAAAATGTCCAACGCATACTTGCTGCTGCATGGACTGTCCTCCTTGTGCAGGCGCTTGTGACATTGAGGATGACGTATTGGGAGCTGAGGTGAGTTTCTGTCTTGATGTACGCTCGATGCGATAGTAATTCCTACGGAAGGGACCGCAAGATGCTGGGCGCCATTGCGTGTTTCTGCGACTGGAAACTAGCAACGGAGGGGAAGAACCTGTGCACTCCATCAAAGATTACGTATAGCTGCTTGACCTTCGTTTTGCGGCTGACATATGCTGACTTTCGCTTTGGGTTTTGGACTGATTTGCGCTTGGAAACATTTTCTCAATGTTTTGGTAGCTGGGATGTGATAGAGCCCATCACCTACTTTATGTGGAGCTTTGTACTGGTCGGTATGTATGCCTTCTCTTTGCACACAAAACGAGAGTTTTCATTCGAGAACTTCAGGGAGTTTCTGATTGAAGGGAGCAGAAAGAGAGGGTACAGAAGAGCTGGGTTGGATTTGAATAAGTACAGGGCATTGTGCAGACGCTTGCATATGACTCAAAAGAAGGTTTTGGAGGCTAATTATCGACAGAAAAAGGTTGCGTAGACTTCTGCTGATCCTGTGCAGTCAACAATTTCCTTGAACACGTGCACGTTACTAGGCTACTGCTTAGCTAAAGAGAATCATCATTCTTGTTGAGTGCACAAGCCCTGAAAAAGAGTTGTTGCCCACGAGAGATTTGGTGCAGCAGTAAGCACATTGCATCATTATGAGACCAAACTCTATTGTCAAAATAGCGTATTGCAACAGATGCGTAGCTTCCCTGGCGTATGCTCACCCGGCATTGGACTGCCAGAGCAATCGTGGGAGCAATTCATTGTTTGTCAAGGTCTGTGCAGCAGACTTGGACTGCAGACATGTCAAGCGTTGCAAAACTGGTTGCAGCGCCCAAAGTTAGAAATTCGTAAAACTCAATGTGTCCCTCTATCTGTGGCTATCAGCATGTGCTTTTAACCGACAGAGCATCGATCATGCACCACATTGGGGCACCATCAGTGTTTTCACAAATCATCGGAACGACAAGCTAAAAGCCGACTTCTGTTGCAACAATAAACCGGGTGTATCCAAACGACTGACCACTGCAAATTCCAATATCCGACTACGTTGAAAGTTTACCATTGCCTTAAGTGACATTAGGGAGTAACTTGAAAGGAAAGGCCTGAAAGCTTTGCGCAATGAGTAAAGAGAGCGTGGGATTTGTGTTCTTCTGGGCCGTCATGGGAGCATAGCTCTAGGCAATATTTGTTCCAGCTCCTGCAAAGGCTAGCTTTAATCCAGACAACGCACTTGGGAGGGATGGTCTCTGTTTATCTTGCGGCTCTTGTGAAACATCCGAGAGCCAATTGAGCTTGAACGCCGACCAGGGGTTATCTTGAAAATCCTGTGCTGAACTCGTGCTGGCCTAACAAACAAACATGTCTGGGGGTAGTTTTGGTATTTTGACTGCTTCTGAAGCTCATGTGAATTCTGCAGGCATGTTTTCTTTCCAACGCTCACTGACTCTGCTTTTGCAACAGTGGAGGCGGCAGAGTTTCAGTGTTGGTCAGCTCAAGACCAGGCTTTGTGCAGTCTTAGCTCGTAAAAAAACTGCTCAGCATCACGGAACATCTGCGGTGTGTAACGTGGATCCTCTTCCTACACTTTCTCAATTGATGCAGCACATTCCTGTCACGCACTCTTTGACTCATCCATACTTGTTGAAGCTCACAAGTTGAAGTGATATGCATTTCTCAATCAGCGCTCTGCAAGGAATACTGGCACTTGTGTTCGATTGGTCATTCCTAGTGCTGTTGCAGTACTTGGATCGATCGTGCTCGTTTTTCTTGGGCTCGACTTTCCATACTCTTGTACCTCAAGAATCAATGGTAAAGACCCGTTCGCACATTGGCCACGGTCACAAATGGTTGGTTGAAGGGCCCAAAGATCTTATTTGAAGATATTGGCATTGGTATATTTGGGTGCATGTGGTTTCCATTTACTTGTGCGTCAGATGGTGTGTTCCACGACCAAGACCTCTGTGGTCTGGACTGCCTTTGTGCTTGGCAACTCCGACGGCCATCGTTTTCAGAACATGTGACAACGTTCAGCAGCGTTATGGTAGATGGAGGTGGTGCTTCCATCATTGTCTTGCCACATTTGTTTGTCGCACGTCATCTTGCATCCACCAGTGACAATTGGAACACCTATGTGTTGGCCAGAAATATTCCTGGTTCCTGGCCACGATCCTCCACCATTCCTCTTCGCCTGGAACGAAACGACCGACGTTTTCCTTGAATTCGAGGTCCGTTTTACCATGTACCGTCGAGGAGTCCTGCCCTCCATCAGGTGTTCGGTTAACCTCCACGGGAAGGTTAACTGCAGGTGGCTTGTTTGGTTGCTTTCGGAGGCGTTTCGACACCGGCCATCCATCCGCCTACCAACGCAGTGTTTTCCATGCTACGTGTGTCTTTTCTCGATCCACAACGCAGAGGAACATCCCGGTGGACGACGTGGTACGCCACGCCTGCCAACAGGTTGGAAGAAGCGATGCTTCCCACTCCCAGGAACATCCTGTCCCTCTTCACCACCACACAGGGAATCCACCACGGTGTTTCTCTCTCGAAGTTTCCCACCCACACAATCGTGTTGGTACTTAACTTTACGAAACTCCACTCGCCTCCTCTCGCTTCCTCTCGCCATCCATGGCTTAATTTCCATGCCTGTCCCTGCTTGTCACACGAAGTTAAGTGGAAGGAGGGACGCGGGCGTCCTGGTGGCACTCGTGTGGTGGATGGCGTTGCACGGTGGTGTCGGATCGTTGTGTGGGATTGTGTCCGACGCCACGGGGCGCCCCATACCTCCTGGAGCTCGTGCTGGACGCAGCGAGACGTCCGAGGTGGACGAGGAGCGGTCCAGGAGGGTCGGCGAACACGTGGATGCGGAGCTGGTCGGTGGACGTGGTGCAAGATGAGCGAAGACCAGACGAAAAACGGAGAAGAAGTGGCGTGGAAAATGGTGTCCAAACAAGTGGAGGATGCTGAAGAACGGAACAAACAGCTGCCCGCAGGGCAGAGAGTAGTGAAGATAGGATGGCTGTGCTTCCAGCTGCATCTGAAGCAGAAGACGCTGTTCATCCTCCTGTTGGCGGTGTCCATCTTCAGCGCCGTGGGATTCACCACCTTCCAAGAACAAGTGTTCAACGTCAAGGATTTCCACTATGGAGGATGGGTGACGCTGTGGACGCTCATCACGTACTTCCTGTGCGCATTGATGGAAAGGATATTCACCAACGACACAGTGAGGAAAGCGCCGATGAAAAGCTTCTATCAACTTGCCGTGATCACCTTTGGAGGTATGTACTTCACCAATTGGTCGTTGAAGTACATCAACTACACCACTAGGATTGTTTTCAAGTCCAGTAAGGTCCTACCAACCATGTTCTTTGGCACTGTCCTTCAAGGGAAGAAATATGTGCTTGTGGAGTACATCGCCGCTACCATGCTCATTGCCGGGATTAGCATGTTCAGCCTTGGAGACAAGGAGGGCATGCCAAACTTCAATTTTTGGGGGATCGTACTCATTACGATTGGGGTGTGCTGTGACGCGGTCACATCCAACTTCGAAGAGAAGCGGTTCTTTCGTCGTGAGAATCCCTGCTCACAGGCAGAGATCATGTACTACTCGAGCGTTGTAGGCATTGCATACATGTCCATTGTGTTAGCTGTGACAGGAGAGCTTATGAAAGCAATAATGCACAGTCTAGAACACTGGGAAGTGGTACCACTGATTGTCACTTCGTCAAGCCTGGGATACGTCAGCGTCTCTGTGATTTTGCTCATGATCAAGTACTTCGGTGCTACAAACACGGAGATTGTGAAGTCATCTCGAAAAGTTCTGCAGATACTCGCTAGCTTCCTCCTCTTTCCTAAACCACCCAATTACAAGTACGTAGTGGGCGGTCTTGCAGTTGTGCTGGGGATTGGTATGTTGAGTCATTATCAAATCAACAATCCAACAGAAGAATACAACAAAGCATCAGTCGGTGAGCCCGAGAAAGAGCACAAAGACGAACAAAACTATGAGAAAGTGTGATTGAAGCAAGGCTTCAGTCCGATTGGCTTGAGTTGTGTGGAGTTGATTGAATATCAGCAAGGGCACTTTCTTGCTGTACAGTTGGTTGCATGAACGTACTGCGGTCAGTATGGTTGTAATGAAAATGCATGCTTCAAGACACTTCGCGACACTGCAAACTTTTTCTTGCTGGTGCTCACCCAACCGCGCATTCCAAGTTACTTCCTTTATCAGCATTACTTTTTATGTTGCAGGCAACCCAATCTTCTTAACCGCCTATTGGAGTAAGGTATGGAATCCTTTTCAACGCTGATCTGAACTAAGTTTTATCTTGGAAAGTTGTCCTACAACTTATCGAGAATACAATCATCTATGAGAAGAAAGGTTGAAAGCAATACTTAGTAGGTACGGTGTGATTTTTGGAGCTTCATTGCATGATGGGAAATCGCATAGAAGAAAACAATTGTATTTCAAATGCGTTGGAAAAAGTTTGTAAGAGCTCTTGGATCGCCTATAAGTAGAGGGATTGGTAGGCAAGAGTTGTATATTCCCACATTCTACCTTGTGTGAAGCAAATCCCCCTTGTTGATTGCATGTAGCTAGTTGGATGTTCGGTCAACCCGTTGCTGCTTGCCTTCCACGAAGATTTCTTCTGCTAAGACAAGTATCTCGCGATATGCTACAATGACAAACGTGTCAAACAAAATGATCAGATTCGAACTTCGACCTCTCACATGGCCTTTGAGACGTGCGGAATCTTCGTGAAATCCACCCTCAGCCAAAGCTTGCTTTTAATACTTTACCAACATTCGAGAAAAGACGACAACAACTTCTCCCTCATGCATGATCATGGCTCGGCCACAATTGCACTTTACCTCCGACGACATCTTTTGGCACAATTACTTCTCCTCTTTGGAAGCATTGACTCAAACCGCTCTGCATGTCATCTGCGTGTTTCCACCAAGTGTTGAGGAAGCGTTTGTTCCCCGCATAGATGATTTGTTCGAAAATTGAGCAAGTACGTCGACCTTACAGCATATCGTGCATGGGCCGATGGAAGTTTTCCATGCTCGAATATCCTATCCACGTAGAACAATAGTTGGATTGCGCAACTACTATGCAAGGCCTCGAGCAGCTGATTTTTTCTGATTTAACCTAGGTGTGAACGAGGAAGGTATTTTTTATCTACGATGATGGTTCGAATTCATAAAAGATGAGACACGGGTGAAGGACGCCGTCAAGTACACTTTTGAACCTGATACGTGCATGTAGTTTGCGTGACGCTACACACCTCCAGCCACATCAAAGCCTCCTCAATCACCATCGTCCTTGTTTCTTGAACCCAACAATGCATCTTGATACTTGATCTTTACGAATTCGAAGCGCTTATGATGGGTTTCGGAAATAAAGTGCAAAATTCGTGGTATTTATGTGGAGAGTCTTCATGAATTCTCGCCGAGCTTGCATTTGATACTCGATGAGAATTGTTGTCTGATTCCATAATTTGGGTTGCCTTTGTTGCACGAGCGCTTCTCCAAGAAATTGAATCAATTCTGATTTCCAATTCTTGATGTTGGACACTCTATGTGAATATAGTCGACTAAATTCTAATCATTGAAACTACCGATATCCGACAATATCTTGCTTCGCTTGCAAGGGTCAAATATGCATTGCATATAGGCTTCATGACCGCTGAATGGTAAGGATTGGACAAAGGGTTTGTTTGATCCTTATCTTCGCCGACCATTGGGTTCCCCAACCTAATGACCACATGCAATTGTGGGAACACTTCATTAGACCGTTGATGACACGCGTTTTCGCTCCGATAAGAGATCAGAACACTTCAATAGGTCGTACGGATCTACAGTTGTTACCCATCAAAAACGATCCAATCATCCTAATGTGGCCCCTTCTCCGTTTTGAATGACACGCAAACAACTACCTTCACACGTCGCTTTTTGCCCGTGTCGGAGGTGCTTCACGGTCCAACAAGTGTAGAATATCGTGAAGCGATGCTTGCCACAATCCGGGAGTGTCTCCTCTCCATCGGTTGGCTTCGTGGTTCGTCATCGTAAGCTGCCAAGAGGAGTTTCTTCTCCTCAATCGCAACAATGGGCCGTGGATGATCTTTGATACGAACTCCGGTCGAAATTCAGCTGGCGTTTGGAGACCAAAAAGGTCTCGAAAACCCCGTCTCCGAAGCAGCCTCAAATCCCTCCCATCTATTCCTCGGCGGATGTTGTCCACCTCCTCCACTTTTGATGGATGTTTTGTGGCGGCAGCTGCTCCCCTCGTGCCACTTCCATCCAATGATCTTGCTCGCCATGTCGACACCGTGTCGACATCCAACGGTCGTCTTTCCTCCCCAGAATCTTCCTCGGTTCTTTCAAAGGACGACCCTCCCATTCGG
>JBBULP010001214.1:0-61439 GCA_038048775.1 Picocystis salinarum
CAGCCAATCCCAACCATCCATTCAAGCAAGCAATCCGAGTCCCCTGCCCTTGTAAGGGGGGCTGAGGACGGTAAAGGAGAAGAGGTCCCTCGAAGGGGGGCCTGGGACTACCAGTCCCTTTCAGTCTTGATATGTGTTACCCTTAACTTTTATCCACGTGAGACAAGCATTGGCTCAGCTAGTTTCGCGAATTGGCATTAAGTGTGCCTTTTCCTATTGCGTGGGATTCAACTCCTTCTTCATTTTATGTAACTCATAACGTTTCGGGACTACTTGGCATGTTTCCGGTCGTTGGTGGGAGAATTGAGATGTGGTGGTTGGATCCCCTTCAAGGTCTAGAATCACGAATCACGCTCAACATTCTTTCACATTGGCATTTCTTCGAGTCTGCACAATGCACTTGCTTTGAGATACTGGTGTGCATTCGCAAATGTTCTTTTGGATGCAATAGATGGTTCATTTACATGCATCGTTGCGTCACATCTCGTCACCAATTGCCATGTAGAGTAGTGGGTCGTTCCTTTCCGTCCATCTATGGACTTGGTCTCGTTGGGAAAGCTCGTACCTCTACACGAATCAACTTCGTTTCAACAAAGTCCTCTCTATCTTCAACTTCTCCAAGAATGAGCAAATAAAGGGGGCTCTTCATGTTTCCCGCCGGTCTGTTCAATTCCCCCGTTTTCGATTCCGACCCTTGGCAAACTTCTTTCATCCGTTCGGCAAGGAGCCCAGCCAATCACGTACGGTCGTTCCAATACCACCCTCCTATTCACAATCGTAGGATCCTTTGTCCTCTTTGTGTGGGCTCTGCCTTGCCTCGCAGGCCTTCATAGCCACAGTGTAGAAAATCGCTAAGAGATCAATGATTCTGCACGATTTCGATGAATGACGTACACACGATTCTGTATCCCGAACAGTTAGAACAAGGCGGGCCTTTCATGACGTCACCGACAGCCAGAGAAGAAATTCACCTCGAGGTGTTGTATTACAGTCATTTTTTTGAGAGTCGTCTTGTTGCCTCACTAGTCTAGAGGTTGCACACGTCTCCCCATTGCGGCTGCAGTGCTGTCTGTCCAGAGAACCCAGAGTCAAGATCAAATCGGAATGGCTTACTTGGAATTAGCTCAACACACCATGACGAGATATCTTGATCAAACGATTGAGCGCTGCTAAACAACCTGTCCATCAAGGCGACCTTGCTTGTGTCCCAATCTTTGAGTTCTTGGTTGAATGCAATCGCACTGCTGAACATAGTATTCATTGAGGTAATCTGACTTGTGTTCCAACCTCCAATGGGCTGATTAAACGTTCCTGCATTCACAAACATATTGTTAAAGGTTGTAACTTTGCTCGTGTCCCAGTTGCCAATATTTTGATTAAAATTGTCAGCACCTCTGAACATGAACGACATATCGGTCACCAAACTTGTGTCCCAGCTGCTGATATCTCCATTAAATGACTGCCATCCTTGCACACCAGAACAAAACGGGGAGATCAAACAGTTCATGTCAGTTATACCACTTGTGCATGTATTTGCCGCATTAGCTGGAAGAATGTCAGCTCTCGTGCGCTTGGTGAAAGTGATTCCATCCACCTCCCCTGTGTCGCCTTCGGATGCATCAGGGCACCTGACAGTGATCCCGTTCTCAGCGAGGTAAAACAAAGGCTTGCAGGTGTTTGTGTCTGGATCGCAGGAAGGAAAGTCTCCCCCACAATCGTCGCTTGAAGTACATTGAGTATCAGCGCATCCGCCATCAGCCCTGCAGAACTCTCCGTCAGGGCAGTTGCCCTGTATGGCGGGGAACGTCTGTGGGGTACAAGCAACACAGCTGCTTTCCTCGCAGATTGGCTGTGTTCCTCCGCATTCGGCGTCTGTCTTGCATTGATCGTTTGAGCAGCTTCCATCAGCCCTGCAGAACTCTCCGTCAGGGCAGTTGCCCTGTATGGCGGGGATAGATTGTGGGGTACATGCAACGCAGTTGCCGCTGTCGCAGATGGGTAGCAATCCGCGGCAGTCAGTATCCAAGTCGCATTGGTCCTCCGAGCAACTTCCGTTCAAGCGACAGAATTCCTCTACTTGACAGTTTCCTTGAATTGCTGGTCTCTCGATGGATCCGCACGCCACGCAGAAGTTCGACACGCAGACAGGACTGGTTGAAATAGCCTGGCACTGATCTCTTGTGGCACATTCTGGTTCAGCATCCTCAACCCTGCTTGTTCCACCAGTTATGCTTGTGCCATTTAGAAAATCTGCGAAGTCTTCCGTCCCCCTTGCAGCCAGTAACTCCACTGCCCTTCCTTGCACATCTTGAAGACGTTCTTGGTCTTGCAGGACAGCATCGGCATCTTCCTTCACCTCTTCCTCGGTTTGCCCGCCAAAGTTGCCTGCAAACGTGATGGTGGCTTCCAGTCCATTCTCATTTAGGCGGCGGCGACCATCAACAGAGCTTGCAGCACATTCTGATTCCTCCGTAAGACAGGTAGTTTCCTCAGGGAAACCAGCTTCCTCAATGAGTGCTTCACAGAAAGCTTCAATCACGGCTACTTCATCAAAAGCATCACAGGTATCGACTTGTAGTCCTATTGTCAGCTTGAAAGACGGCAGCGGAGCGGTGGTCACCCCAAAAGAGTCCGAACATACACCAGTTGGCACAACAGGGTTAATCGCCAGCACAAAACAGTTGTAGAATGTTTCAGGATCCAATCCACCAACTGTGCCCTCCTGAGCCCCCCTTGGTATCCCCGTGACTTCCCCTGCAAAATCTGTTGATTTGCAGTCCTCCACCTCTCCCTCGAAACAGCGAACAGTGTAGGTTTCTTCCGGAAATCCCATCGACCCATCGCTCCAAGTGATGGTTGCACTGCTGGCGGTCACTTCGCTTGCTGCAAGGTTGGTTGGGACTCCTGGTGCAACGTTCTGAATGAAAACGCAGCAGCCGCAGAGCTTGTTGATGATTTTTGGTCCGTTGCATCCACCGGAGAACCAGTCCACTACTTCCCCCTCTATGGAGTCACTGTCACAGTCCTCTTCTTTGGAGCAGAAGAAATCGTAAGTGAGGTCTGGGTTCTGATCCTCAAGCTGTTCCACGATCCAATCGCAAGCTTTCACATCGGCCGCACCCGGGACGGTGCAGAAGTCTTTGTCATCCAATAGTAGGGCTTCCTCTTCAGAGCACGAGTAGCCCGTCAGACGGCTGAAGCAAAGCGCGATGGCCAGCCAGGGGATGCCCTTGGCAAACGCACGCATTCCTTGTGGGATGAAGGTGCCTTCCACTGACTTTTCGTTGCTTCAATGTCCTGCGGCAACATTTTCTTTCACGAGTAAGCATTCTGCACATACGGCTGTTCTTCCCATCCTGGGGTCGTGTGCAAGGATGGTTCCACCCCTCGTGCTCGTTCATCGACGGACAGCCACGTGACTTTCGGCCGTTTCTTATGGACAACGCTTCATGAAGAAGCACTGGCGACCACCAACCGGAAGAAATCCCTTGAACAACGGTGCGAGAGATCCAGCCATTGTTCCTCGGGAGCTGTGACAAAGGTTGGGCAACTTGGATTGGAGTCAAGCGTCGCATGGTGGTCATTCGCGTACCGTGTGCTCCTTGGATGGACGGAGATGGCGGGTGTGCACCTCTGTCGGTGATGTTTTGGACGAAATGATGGATGAACGATCTATCCGTCTTTAAATACGATTTCTCTGTACTCCTGCAGATGGTTTGGACGTAAACACCATGGAAGGATCTCCTCTAGCCTTTCCCATCCTTCCAGAGAGAAGACGTTCCAACGGACGTCCATCCATCCCATGGTTCCACGCGTGTCCGTCTTCGTTCCTTCCTTCGCATCCTGCGTGGTTCTCTCGCCAAGGATGCGCACAGGACCGTTGAGGTCCACGTCAGGTGCTTTGCGCACGTGACGTCCATCCTTCCACCCCGCGTTCTCATTCCTCATTGGTCCTTGCACAACGCCTTCCCTCGATCCCATCGTCCCCTCCCATCCTTCCAGGACAAGCGTTACGTGGGTGGTGCACCGATCCCAACCCCATGCAGCAGTATGGGGCGCCCCCATTATGCACACAACGCTGACACAACGTGGACACCACGCCCCCACGTGTCGGGTGCGCCTGGAGGCGAAGGACCACGTCTGCCTCACCTCGTGCTGTCTTTGCTGCTGCTGTCGCTGCTTGGACGATGGAAGGGAGCAGAGCGCGTGCGCATCTGCTTCGTGCATGCAGATGCATCCACGTGCGACCACGTCGTGCACGAGGCGCACCGTCCGTCGCAGTTCCTGCATCCAGCCGCACAACGAACGACACGTGCGAATGACGTCTGTCGATGTTCTTCCTCCCACATCCACGTGCGAACAAATTCCATCCATCGACGTCATCACGTGCGGACACGTGCGCGTTCGCAAGCCAGCGGCGTGCGTTTGCATTGGACCATTCGACACGTGGTTCGAAGCCAGCGTCGAGACGCACGAGGCGCCATGGAAGAGGACGCGTGCGAACCTGCACGTGGAAAGGGAAGCAACGACGTCGACGCGCACGAAGCGAACGAGGACGGCGCGGTGGACGAAGGATGGCGAGGATGGTGCGAAGCGGTGAAAGAGGAAGAAAGACGGTTCCGAAAGATGTTCGGACGAAGGATGAGGAAAGGAAGAAGTGCGTGGTGGACGGTGAAGAAACGGATACCGCAACCTCCCGCCGTGTTCTGGGGGTTCGTGCTGCGACCGCATGCGTACCATACAAGCACCAAGCAAGCCGTGACGTACTGGGTTGCCATGTTCTTCCTCGCAGGCTCCATTCTGTTCGTCATCGGAGCTGCAGCGTCCCTCAAAGACAATCCCTCCACCACTTTCTTCAATTGGATGGTGAGGAAGCTGCTTCGCCCGAGAGCACAGTCGTTCCCAACGCAATGCAAACGTAGCAGCGGCTGACCATCATGTTTGCTCAGGTCAATGTCCCATACAATGCAGGCACAACGGCATTCTTACTGGGCTGCTGCATGCTGGTGCCTGAATGCATGAACGGAGACTTGGATCACCAGGTGGAAAAGTGGGCCAAGTCTGGCAAGGTGGGGGAAAAGCCCAAATTCAAATGGTTCCGATGGCCCAACCAACATTGGATTGCATTCTGGGCTGCCATTATTGAACTGTTTGGGGCCATATTATTCTGTATAGGAAGTGCAGCGTCTGCCGCACAAACCAACATCGCCAGCTTTCCTGAATGGGCAGAGTGGGCATTTATAATTGTCCCTTACTTTGTTGGCGGACTAGCCTTCACAATCGGTGGCTACATGTTCATCCGCGAAGAAACAACGGCTTGGTACGAAGGTATCTTGCCACTGAGCCAAGAGGATCTAGTCCACTTGGAGTTCTGGATCAACTCTCTCAACTTTTGGGGGGGAATGGGCTTCCTGTTATCTGGAGCTTTTGGGTTTGATACGAACATTCAGCCATGGCTGCTGGACACAGAGCTTGCCATCGGCTATGTCGGTGGATCTTCTCTGTTCATGATAGCGTCCTACCTCATGGCCTTGGAGCTCATGAACCCCTGAAGCACCAACCGAATGATAGGCTGCATGCTGCTTGTCTGATCCATGTAACAAAAGTTACTGATCTGACACGTGAGGGTCTTTTGGCGTACAGGAGGGTGCTGCATCGTTCAAGTTGGTTCCTCAAGCTGTGTTTTTCCTCCAAATTTAATGGACAGCGAAGGAGTACATCAGATCTGCTGTGCACGACCTTTGTCTGCTCTCTTCGGATCATACACTTCAAATATGCTGCCGAAAGTTCTGAATGTGTTTTCCGAGTGCAGGAGATATGCCTTCCAGCTAGAGTCAATTGGGCTCTTCCATGGCCTGTCTGCAAGAAAGTGCGTGGGACAGCACGGTCATGGATGGAAGATCCTCCAGCATGTAATTGGAGATTGATTGTGCGTTCTGAGAGGGCAAGCGGCCGGCTTTTCGGTCATGTGCAAGCCACTGCTTAGGACATCACGAAAGCTGGGAGAACATTCGCAAATCTGGTCAATGGGTATCTTGCCATGTGCAAAGCATGTCCTCACCAAAAGTCATGGTATTTTCTTGCTTCTAGAAGATGTGGGGAATCTTTGTTTATTACAGCCTGAGGCAGGACACGCATCACTCTGTCCGGTCCTCACGACTCCCTGGATGAAGCAAAGGCCACAGCAGCTTGATGGTGCGTGCACGACCGGTGTGATATTTATTTGTCCTTGGCCAGAGGCACGGTCCTCCCATCACAGTCCAAACGACGCAAGCCTTTCTTTGAGATCCCTACGATCTTGACAAGCTTGCAGAAGCAGGGTACGCTTGCGCCCACAGTCTACCATCCTCCCAGAACTGTGATATGCATGTCCAAAGTCTTCATGAGGTGAAAAGCTTGGATTTGCCGGACAGTGGAGTACCACATTCCAGGCGCTGTCATCCCATTCCAGGATTGCTCGCCGAAGAAGGCACTGCCTCGATTGCAAAATTTTGGTGGAAGAGGTTGGGCCGGGTTGACTCTCCTCTGGATGGGAAGCAAAATCGTCTCCGAAGAAAAATGCACTCAGCTGGTAGACTATGATCCACAAAGCAATTGGAGAATCAACCTTTTTTGTAGACAGCTTGTACAGGGATAGGTCGCCAAAAACATCCGCATAGAGTTCGAGGAGCATCAGCTCATCTTCATGGCTGGCTTGTTGCGCAGAAGCTGTAGCCTTCAAGTTAGCAGACAAAGCCAGGTAATCTTGCCCACTCCCTGCGCATTCAGAAAGCCAAGGGAGAAGATGAAGCGATCTATTGTTGATCAAGACCTGCCAGAGGCTGATCCTCACAGAGGCTGGTGCATGGGATTGCATGTGATAGGCCAGAAAGCGTCCAAACAGCTTGTCTCCATAGGACACCGCGCAATAATGCGTCACTAGGGATGCAATCTCCGTGGCCAACAGCCAAACATTCTCCGAAGGAGCGGTTACTTCCAATTGAGAAGAGGAAGGGAGGCTTTCCTGGCAAACCCCGCTTGTCTGCTTCTCGTCATGCACACAGCCATCCATGGTGTATGAGTCCAAAAGTCCAGCCAAGACAATGCGAACGGCATCCATTCGGAACAGATCCTGCTCAGATGCAAACAAAGACGACAAGTGGCTCAACTTCTCTGCCTTTGGCATGCACTGCATAGAGCAGCTCGAGGTTGTTTCAAGTGCCAAGTGGATGAGAAGCATGAGGCAAAGACCTGATTCACCCAATTCAATGTCAAGCGCTTTTTCCATGCTGAACAGTGCATCTACTCTGCTGAATGGTTCTAGAAACCAGCTGAATCCAAGGGGTAAACAGGAGCCTTCTGCAGGGAGTAGCAAGCTGTCCAAAGCGCAAGATTGCTCTTGGCAGAAAAGATGTTCATACAGCCTCTTCAAACTTTCCGAGAGTGACGCAAGAGAAGAAATGGTCCCTAGCAGATGCAATATCTGGACAGTATGTTTTGGCTGTCGATCGTGCCCAACACCTCCACAGAGCACGAGAGCAGTGGCAGTTCGATTTGAAACGGCAAATTGCTGTATCCTAGAATGCCCACATTCAATCATATTCTGTAAGGCTTCGACGCTGAAAAAGGAAGCAAGATAACTTTTCGCCTTTGTCTCCTCCCCTGGGCGAACCATGCACAGTAAGCAACTCAGAAGCCCCTCCTGCTCAATTGCATCCCTTTCCTCTTCCAAAGCACGGCTTATGCCTCCCTGGACCTGCTCAGGAGTGCGTAGGCACCTCTTTGTTCCAAGAACGAGATCAGAGAGTAGGGACACCTGCGGACTTCTCATTTGTTCGAAGGCTGCCACCGGAGGGGTCCACATCACCATGGAAAACCCAGAGTTGGGATGCAGCGCTGCACTGTCTCGGAAAATCTGCAACAAAGTTTCTCGCATCCATTTGCTCAGGCTCTCGAAGCCATCAACGACGTCCAGAATAGAGTGAGTTGAATGCAGAAAGTCTGCGGCAGCGACCGATCCCTCAGTCAGCGCTTCCCCAGTGGTGCACCTAGTGGAACGATACTGCCCAAATGCTCTTTTCACCAGCTGGTCCACGCCAGATCCCATGGTAGATGTCATCTCCGAGAGATTTCGTTCCACATCCCTTCGGATTCCCATGACTCTTTGGACCACGGGCCCTGACACCAGATTCCATTCGTTGTGGATGACATGTCTCAAAAATCGAAGCACGCTCGCAAACGCAAAGAGGTATGGAGGCTTAGCTCCTGGATTGCATGCCCTCTTGAAGAAAGCGGGATCCAGCCAAAGGCAAGCGTGCTCGGCCGATATAGCTAGGTTCCCTAGAAGAGAGGTGAGATCGACCCCATCGCTATGCTGGGCCTGGCCCCCGGCTGTCTGTGACATTTGCTCCAACATGCAGAACGCTGCCGCACATGCTTCCAGTTGTCCGTCCGATGCATTTTCCATGGGAGGTGCGAGGTCCTTTTGCACCACTTGATAGAGATGCTGGTGATTATCTGCGAACAGGCCGTAAGCCACTGCCTCACCCCAGATTTCGTACACTTGCCTGTGGAGATGGTTTGCGCGCGAGGACTCCAGCATGGTGTGCCTCAGGAGATGGGAAAGGAGCCCCTTCTCCAAAAAGGCAATGACACAATTTCGGGACCCCCTGCAAAGCAAGCCGATGAGTTCTAGAACGACAGTGTTGTGGATGGGATCTTCGGCGCTGGTTTCCAGCTCCTGCACGCATTCCACCATGTAAGGACACTGCAATACTTTGTCACAGAGAACTGGGCTGTGCCTGGCAACTGCGCAGAGTATCTTGAGGAGGGCGTGCTGCGACCCTGGAGGGCGGTGCACCTGGAGAAGGTAGCGTATACGCGGCAGGAGGTCTCGCCGCACCAAGGCTCGCAACGGATCCAGTTGGTCTTCGATGATCTGCGTTTCTTCTCTAGCATCCTCATGGCCGAAGGTACCTTGTCCTGTGGCTTTCCACGGGCACCCAAGCGCATCGCGCTGCATGGGAGCAAGGGGTGTCCACCGGCGATTCCCCTTTGCACGTTGTGCAGCGTCCAGCAGCGCTCCTTCCCTTGGTGGACAGACCAACGTTTCGATGCACTTGGCCGCGGCGGTGACCACAGGCGCGTGTTCGTCGTCCAGCATCCTTCTGAGCAGATCCACCATCTGCATGTCCTTCAGCAGGTAGGCCCAAAGTTCCGCCCACGTGGTTCCGACAGGCGCGTGTTCCGGCCGGGTGGATGGGTGAGCCGTCTCTACCACTAGTGCAAGAATGCGCAGGCTCAGCACCCGTTGCTGCACCACGCTACTGCGCAGGAGATGGGCCAGCTCCAACACGGTGTAGGTGTGACCGTCCGGATCCTCGCGGGCTCGCAGAACGTCGCGGGTGACGGAACCCGTGACGGATGGATCGGTCGTCCCAGTGGTTCCCTCCCAATCAATAAGCATGGAACGTCTCGCGCACCATCGACCGTGGGCGTCGAATCGCAGGTGCCCTGGACCATCCTCTTCCGTCCTATGTGTGTCCGTTTCCATAGCGGGGTCCGTGCTGGTGCTCTGCGCATGCTCCTGCATCGAAAGCATCGGGGCTTGGCTGGTTCCTTCGTCTGCCGATGGGCGATGGCGCCGTTGGAGCATCTGGACGTGTTCTGGCTTCAATCGGCTGCACCACGCCTCTTGCAAGGCTTGCATGTCTTGGGATGCACCATCTTCAGGCTCCACCTCCGCCTCTGTGCGCTTCCATCGTCGCTCCTTTCGCGTCCACGTGCATCCTTCGCGGCTGTGACGATGTTTCGCCTGCGGAAACGATCCGAACGACGTGGCGTTGGGCGCGTTCGTCCGCTTCACGTCGCGTTCCACCACGTCGCGCACCGTCGGGCCTGGCTGCTTCGTCGCATCGTCGACGTGCGTCGCAGCTTCGCACGCATCTGCAGACGCACGTGGTTCCTGCACGGCCTCGTCCATCGCGTGGCGAAGCTGCGCCTCTTTCGTCGTGCGATGCCGCGCGTGTGCGCTTGCACCGCTTCGTGGCACGTGTTCGGAACGTGAATGGCACCTGCACCAGTGATGATGGTGAAATGCAATGGCAGCTTCCACGGCGGTGTGCCATGAAAGAACGAACCGCGGTGCTTGTTGTTGTTCAAGTGGTTGTGGGCATGGGCGTTGCAAGCGTGGTGGCGCACAAATCCCATGCAAAGACATGACAAAGGAAACATACGCACTGCAGGTCGTTCCACCTCCAAGTCTACTACTTTACATGTGGATGAATGAAAACGGCAAGGATGATTGATAACAAGACATTGCCTTCTTCTTGACCTGGCTTAGCAGTCCAATGCACGGGAAAACGGATCTGTTCTTGAGCGACGGTCCATGCGCTCGCGTGCAGCGACCTTGTCCGGATCGGACAACATGCTGGCGACATCGACCGCAACGCCACTTGCAAAGAATCCACTCAGGCGTTGAACTCGATGCCTCGGTCTGCGAAGAAGCGGGACGCCTTCTTGCATTGGCAGAAGATGCGCTTCTGGTGGTTGCGGAAATGAGCGGGCCTGTGCAACCCTGAATCCATCGCATCCCCTTGAATGAAAACCACAGCTGCGCACTCTGTTGCTCGTATTGTACCAACATGCAATTGTATGGCCGTGAACCAGCAGGTCTTTCTTGGCTCTTGGTGTGGGGTGCACTCATGGCCCTTTGATTGCCTTGTTCCGGGTATGGCCTTTGCTGCATACAGGAGGGAGGGAAGCGCTTGCCGCCTTTCCAATCGTGTCACGTAATCCGCGCAACGCATCGCGCGCTTGCAGAAAGTCATGGTTCTGTCCTGGAAATCCAATCTACGGGACGCCTTTCTGCTGTTGCTCCGGCATGGGGAGCCGCGGCGTGCTACGTGCAGGACGGACACCCGACTGGTTGCTTTAGCGATGCTAGGACGCTTGGATCGCCTGAGGCTTGTCGATTCTGTTGGGAAAGGAGCGGCACGCATACAGCATCAGGTGCGTTGTTTGGTCCTTCCGTCTTCCGGCACGCATTCTTTTCTGATTTTGTCATAAACGTACCCGTGTCCGCACAGCGGCACGCACGCCTTGGTGACGGGATCGAAGTAGAATCCGACCGCACAATTCTCCGCTTTGTCTTCGTTTCGGAATCGATCGCCCAACAAGGCGTTGGCCAAGGCACGTGCAAGTGCTTGTCTCAGGTTCCACTTGGCATCAGGTTGGCTACGCGTGGCGTATTGTTCGACGGGTCGCAGGTTCGTTTGCACGTCGCGCACTTTCTTGCAGCTCCTGGTTTCCGGATCGTAGTAGTATCCTTCTTGGCACACGAACACGCACGCGTCTGCGTTTGGATCGTAGTATTGTCCAGGTGCACAGGTGGCTTTGGACGTGGGATACACGCGCTTGGCGATCCATTCCAGCAACCTGACGCACGCGATGCCTCCGTCAGCTCCATCCGTGTCTTCTCGTCGTCCTTTTCGTTTCGTTCTGCGACGCACCACGCCGGCAAGACCGCCAGATCCCACGGTTTCGGCCGTCCATCTTGGCCGTCGCGTTCGCCACCGTACGTGGCGCATCTTCGTTGGCTTCGCTTCGTGCGACGTGCGTCCTTCCTCCACGTCCTTTCCATCCGCACGTGCGCACGTGTCGTCCATCCCAACACGTGCACATCCTTCGTCTTCGTCGTCATCGTCATCATCGTCATCATCGTCATCATCGTCATCGTCGTCGGTCGTTGCTGTCCAACCACCAGAGGCCAAGACACACCCCTTTGGCAGATGCACCTCCCTTCGGAGCCGCACGTGGGGAAGGAGGGAGGGTGCGTCTGAGGAAAAGGGGTGTGTCTGCTTCCTTCGCCTTCCATCGGACACAGCCTGGGCTTCTCTGTCGCATCATCCGTCTTCAACCCTGCTTCCAACGCTTCCTTGCGCGCCATCCATCCATCTCCATCCATCAATTGAGTTTCATCTTGCGCCCACCATCGCGTTGTCCTGCGCTCGCTCCCCATCCCTTCCATGCAGGCTTGCACACGCACAGGCTGGGACTCAGCCCAATGTTTAGACTGGAAGATGAAAACGCACGCATCCAGCCGCATCCTGGCGATGGGCGTCCATTCCGCAGATGGGAGGTATCCATCGCCGCCACCAAAGAATGATGGTGGCAGGAACAGAAGAGAGAGGGGGCGTTGTGCAATCCCATCCGGGAATGGAGAACACCGTGCTCACCCCCATGTGCAACAAACTGTTGTGAAAACTTCCAAACTCCATGGCATTCCTCCACAACGGTTCCTGCAGAGGTCGTTCGCCATGCTCCACAAAAGATACCCAACCGATCCGTAGCTACGTCGCTCGGCATCACCCAATTTAAACCATTCCAATCACCAACAAACACGCCGTCCGCCTTTCTCACCTGTTTCCGCATCATTGAAACGGTTCTTTGGATCCCAGAATACGTCGTAGATGCAGCGAGGCAGTCATTGGGGAGGGACCCCAGGCTTGGACTTGCACTGGAGGACGTAAATGTCAATGGATGGATGCTGGTGCACCGGATCCATCTTGCTGTGAGGCACCTTGCGCACATGGAAACGTTCCTCCACGCATTTCATGAAAGCGTCCTGCACGGATTGCGAACGGTGTTCGTTGACCACGTACACCTTGCTTTTCTTGGTGATGGCACCTACGATCGTGTCGACCAAGAGACGACACAGGTCTTCTTGGTACACGCAATCCGTGCAGAGCACGTAATCGAAAGGTGGATTCAAAGCAAGCAATTCCTCCTGGTTTCCCCAATGCAGAGGACGAACCGTGGCGTGACCAAAATGTTCCTTGTCGGCAGACAAGCACAAAGGGACGGCGTTTCCAGGTGTGCGACGCGGCACGTTCCTGTCCACGTTGTTCTGCAGCAGGCCCAAGACTTCCTTTCGATCGGTGAGCACCACGTCGCATCCCAGCGCGCACATGGCGATTCCACCAAGTCCCATTCCTGCGCCCAATTCGAGGACACGCTTTCCACGAAGTCTGCTGGTGGCGAATTCGCCGCGTTTCGCGGATTGCTTCTCCACGTACTTCGTCCAGACGATGGATGCGTCCCACACGGTTGTGCCGAGATCCATGGAGTTGGGATCTTGCTTCAAATCAAAGCAGCATCCAAATGCATCCACGCGCACGTGGTCGGAGAAGTGCGTGTTCCAACGCTCCATCGCGACGAACGACGCCGAAAAACGGACCCCTCGAGCACGCAAGGACGCCTTTACGACGTCACAGGTACGTCCACGAGACGCAGCCGGATCGCAGGACCGCGGAAGCCATCGCAAACGTCGAGACGCGCGCGTTTGCGACGCGCCGAACGTGCGCCTTCGTCGACGGATGTCGGCCACGAATCGAGGTTAATCCCTACTTAACCGATGCTTTTGTGGGAAGGCGAGAGGGCTTAACTCGACCTAAACTGCAAGAGTGGAGATGGTGGTGCATGTGAGTGTTGCTCTCAGGTGTGAAACTGTTCATCCCAATGCCAAGCAAGCTGTGCACAATCAAGAGAACAAACATGGACGTCGTGCCAAGCGTGCGAGGCCGCGTCGTCGTCCTTGGAACGTCGATGTTTGCATACACAACGTGCGGGTGGCGACGATACCCCGCTATGCCAAGGAAAGGAAGAGCTGACTTGCCACATCGTCTTCCATTCTACAGCTGAAATCTTGCAATTGCGCCATCTCGTAATGCATGCGAAATGCATACAACGAAGAAAATTCGACTCCTTTTCTCTATTGCGATAAACTAGGTATATCGAGGATTTGCGCATGTCTTCAGCAATACGTACGTGTTTGACGTTGCTTGTCCTTTGGCTTCAATGTCCACCTTGCCACGTCGTGCAAACTTGAGGGGATCTTTATCCCCTGCGTTCGTGGTCGCATCGATGCACGTAACGCACGTGTCTCGGGTGCCCTTTGCACTTTTTATCCGTGTTGGTATGTCCGTGGTCTCCATGCTCCTCGTGGTTGCCAAACGAGTCTTTCTCGGTGTCTTTGGGTGAGAGAGATCGATCATGATCACCCATTTTCACAACCTAAGATTGCAGCTCCAGTCACGATCGTGCGAGTTTTTCAATCAGGCTCCAAATTGCATTGCGTGTGTTTCCACGGTTCCGATTGTTATGCTCTTCACGTCTCCTAGGCTCACGAGTCCTACACAGCAGCGAACATCCACACGTTTCTTTCCTCACCTCTTCCGCCACTCCACCAGAGTCCATGAGGGTGAAGGTCGTGCGACCGTCCCATGCACTTCATGCTGCCTACTTCTGCACTTGCCACGAAGAGGTGATGGAATGCCTCCTACCCACGTACGAGACGCGAAACCTCTCGGTGTGCAAGCATCTTCTCCAACCTGTGTTGTGCAGAATGCACCATCGTGCTTGCACACCAGGACCACCACCTTCACCAAAGGTCGCTGTCTCTCCACGCAGACGAAACGAGAGAAGAAACTCTCAATCGACTTGAGGCGCATCGCATCGTCCGTCGCGCGGCGATTTCGCGCGGCTTTGCGCGCCATTTTCGTCGAGCTACGATGCAGTCTGCACCGACGAGACACCACGTGGTGGTAGGAAGCGGAATTGCTGGCGTGTGCTGCGCGAAAGAGCTGCGCAGGTGCTGTCCCGAGGACGCCATCACCCTCGTGTCGGCCACCGACACGTGCAAGCACGTGCAGGACGTGGTGCGCGTCACCGACCATCTGGAACGGTTCAAAGTCGCAGAAGCAGGCGTGAACGAATTGAAAACGCTGGGAATCGACGTCGTGAAAGGGTTCGCGTGCGGTTTGGATGCGAAGAAGAAGGTGCTGCAGCTCCAAGGTGGACCAGCCATCCAATACACCAAACTGTGCATTTGCACGGGTGGAAGGCCGAAGAAGGTCTTGGAACATCCAAGGATACTCACGGTGCGAGACACAGATAGCGTGATCAGCCTTTGCAATTGCTTGCAGACCGCCAGGAAGATCTTGCTGGTGGGAAACGGAGGCATCGCACTGGACGTGGCCAGCTCCTTGGTCCACTTGAAAGTCACGTGGGTGATGAAACACGGACACATAGGGGACGCGTTCTTCGATCGAGATGCTGCTGAATTCTTGTTCAAATGCCTTCGCTTTGGGAAGAGGAATCTGAAAACAGTGGAGAAGTTCGAACTCTCCAGCACTGAGGACCAAACAGCACCCATGCAAGAACGCAGAGAATCGCCCGCGATGCCTAGCGGAGTTGCAGGACAAGCCGTGGGTCCAAAATGGAGCCGGATCCTGGAAACCGTCCGAGGCGTTGCGGACGACGAGAAAGAACCGAATTTAGCCGGCTTTAATCTCGAAATAGTGCGCGAGGCAGAGATTGCGGACGTGCTGCTGCAGCACAGTGATCCCGAGGCGCTGGAAGATGGTTTTCCTGTCACCGTCCATTTGACCAATGGAGATACTTATGAGGTAGATTATATCATCAGTGCGACGGGGATAGTGCCCAATGCGGACTGGATATTGGAGGGAGACTTGAAGAAACGGCAAAACGGCAACCTGCTGGTGGATCGCACGATGCAAACCACCGCGCCCGATGTGTACGCCGCAGGGGACGTGGTGGAGTGCGATTCGAGCTGGTCACAGGGGGGTACCCATTGGTTTCAAATGAGGCTTTGGTCCCAGGCAAAGCAAATGGGCACGCATGCTGCGCAATGTATGGCGGGTGTGGGAACGCCGGAGGCGTTGGGTTTCAATTTTGAGCTATTCACGCACGTGACCAAGTTTGCAGGAAAGAAGGTCGTGCTGTTGGGTCTGTACAACGGGCAGAATTTGGATGAGTCCAAAGAAGGAGACATGGTCACGTATTGCAGGTCTGGGGATCCGGAAACAGAAGGGGATGCCGCTACTTTCGTCCGTGTTCTTTTGCATCGCGGCCGGATGCAGGGTGCGGTCCTCATTGGGGACACGGATCTGGAAGAGGTTTTCGAGAACTTGATCCTGGACCGGTTGGATTTGTCGGCGTTCGGGCCAAGTCTGTTGGATCCTCGGATCGAGCTGGATGCCATCTTCGACTGACTGCTTTCAAAGCGCCGATGGCTGTCGGATTGGGGTTGCATGGAAGAAGATTGAGGGAGGGGGCAGGGAGGCCACCACTTTGCGTATGTTGCCGGCTATGGCGCTCCTGCCAGATTGGTGTGGCGGAAGCGCGGGAATTTGGCGTGGCATCTCTCTGGCGGACGTGTCTCACGCTGGGTCGATCTGCGTCCATTGCCGCCTCCTGCACAATTTGGTCCCCTTGTATCTTTTTGCAAACGCCTCTGCGTGGATTCTTCCACCTCGTTCTTCCCTTTGCCGTTCTCCTTTGGTGCGCATCCATCACACTTCTTGTTCACCTTCCGCCCTCGTTCCATCGATTTGTGGCTGTGGTTGTGCACCTCCTTTCCTCTTCCACTTGTCTGCTGGTGTGCAGTGTTGGTGCCAGCAACCAGGTCCTTCCATATCACACACGTGATGCAGCTCTCCATCCACGTGGCACAGGTGGTCTTGGATGTCGGTTCGTGGAACGGTTCTCGCACGTGTCGAAACCGACGACGACGACGTGTCGCACACGTCGACACGATGGACGCAGCAACGAAGCACGTCGCACTTTGCCAGGCGCGTCGTCCGTGCATGCATCCACGTGCTCGCGTGGCGAGGGAGATGCGCGTGCGTGCAAGACGTGGGCTGGACGACGCGCCATGGACGGATCTGGTGGACGGACGTGTGATGGAAGGTCCAGACTTGAGCGTGTCGGTGGACGGTTTGCAGCTTCCGAATCCGTTCGTCATTGGCAGCGGTCCGCCAGGCACGAACTACAAAGTGATGAAGAAAGCGTTCGACGAAGGTTGGGGTGCAGTGATTGCCAAGACCGTTTCGTTGGAAGCAGAGAAAGTGCACAACGTGACACCAAGATATGCAAGGATGAAAAGCAGTGACAACAAAATACTGGGATGGGAAAACATCGAACTCATCTCCGATCGACCGCTGCAAGACATGCTGGACGAGTTCAAACGGCTCAAAGAAGAGTATCCCAACCGCGTGCTGATCGCTTCCATCATGGAAGAGTACAATCGGAACGCATGGGAAGAGCTGATCGGTCGATGCGAAGAAACAGGCGTCGATGGGTTCGAAATCAACTTCAGCTGTCCGCATGGCATGCCCGAACGCAGGATGGGAATGGCCATGGGACAGGATTGCGAACTCATGCACGAGGTGTGTGGATGGATCCACGAGGCCTCCACCATCCCCGTGTGGGCGAAAATGACGCCCAACGTGACCGACATCACCCTTCCTGCCAGGGAAGCACTGAAGCAAGGATGCCAAGGCGTGTCGGCCATCAACACCATCGCCAGCGTGATGGGCATCAATCTGGACACCCTGAGACCGGAACCCACGGTCGAAGGCTATTCCACCCCCGGTGGATATTCCAGCACGGCGGTGAAGCCCATCGCTTTGGCCAAGGTCATGAGCATCGCGCAGATGATCCAGAACGAGTTCGATGGGAAGAAAAGTCTTTCGGGGATTGGAGGGATCAACACAGGAGAAGATGCCGCAGAGTTCATACTATGTGGAGCCAACACTGTCCAAGTGTGTACGGGTGTCATGGTGCATGGTTATCCCTTGGTTAAAACCCTCGCGGCAGGCCTCCAGAACTTCATGACCAAGCACGGGTTTACCACAATCGACGATTTTCGAGGCGCAAGCCTGCCGTACTTCACCACTCACACGGAGTTGGTCCGTCTTCAGCACGAGGCGATCGCTGCGAAGAAGGCGAAGAGGACCGGTGTGGACAACGATGCAGGTTGGAGTGGGGATGGATTCGTGCAAGAATCGGAAAGCATGGTCTCAAACAAGTAAAGTGATGCTCGGATTGGCAAGATGGGCAATGGAATGCTGACCAAATGTACAAAATGTCCATACTGAAGACGAGTATTTACAGCGGCATGTAATTGTGCCACGAGAAAATGTATACTTGTAATGGATCATCCAACTCACGTCTTGAGTGGTGCGTTTTCCATCAGGAATTCGAACACCAATCTGACCTTTTCCAATGACAAGAAGAGAACCATATCAAATGCAGCTAGGCGAACCATGAGGGGGACAATACCGCGGTAGAATCCGCCAAAGCCCTCCTCTTCATAGAGATCTTGAACGCTTTCCAACAGACTTGGCCCGCCACTGCCCTTTGAACGCTTTGACGTCATCAGCTGGGACCTGATCACGTCCATGGGAGAGCCTGTCAGTGCTGCGAGAACGCCAGCTAACATGCCGGCCAACAGTGTCATGGTGGTCGGCGTGAGCGTGGGAATCTGCTCAAGCTGTTGATGAATACTGTCAAAGGCTGCAAGTTCAACTGCATTGATGATGCTATTGCGCGCCAGATTTGGCGTAACCCCTGCCCACAGCCCCGAAATACCTCCCTCCTTGGCAATGTCGACGTATGGTTGCCACCACGATGTAGCTTTTGAAATGGAACTGCCCTGCATCCTGACTTTGGCTACGTCCACAGGATTGGTTGCAATCACAGCAACTGCACCAGACAATAGCCCAGCCATGATGTTTGAGGTCAACGGCGACAAGTTGGAGAGGGCGCCGGTCTTGAAGGCTTCCTTGAACTGTGCATAAAGCGCCAAGCGAAGGCCTCCGTAGGTAAGCTGATGTTGTATCCCGGCATCCAGACCGTTGAACAAGGAGGGCAACCCCTCCTCCTTTGCAATCATCATCATCGTTTGAAAGGTGCCCTTGTACTTGGTATTCTCCGCCATTGAAGGAGAGGGCGTAATCTTCATCCTTGTGACGACCCCTTCCACGTAGGTAGCCCTACCCTGGAGCTGGAGCCGGACCTTGGCTGTGTCAATGGGCAGCGTTACTGCTTCCGAGAGGCAGGCACTCACGCTGTTCTCTGCAGCAGTGAGGAATGCTGCGGTTGCGGCATGCGACGCCACCACAGCGGTCCCCAAGGTTGACACCTGTGTCGTAACCGCGGCCGTGCTGATGGCTGCTTGTTTGAGGTCCCGGGCGGTGTTCTTCATCTTCTCCCTTTTCTCCCTCTTCTTGTGAAAAGCAGATACATCATCGAGGTAATATTCAGGAACGTTTGCATCGATGTACATGGCTGCCTTGTCTTCATAGACGCAGTCTTCCTCACCAATTCGGCTGAATAATGCCTCTTGGTACGTAGGCAACGTGTCTGCTTTGGCTTGCTGGACAGCCAGGGTTCCCATTCCAATTCCGGTCAGCAACATGAGGTTGGCTTTCCTTCGTCCTTGGCGAGTGGACCTTTCCTTCCATTCCACGTCTTCTTCGTTGTACGTGCAAGGCAGGTGATCTCCCGACCTCCGCAAGCTTCGGATCCGCCTCTTTCCCGTCCTTTTCTTCCCTTGATGCCCTCTCTCTATCCTAGCTCTGCTTGTTACTCTCTGCATCACGCGCAGCTTCCCACGCCATGTCCCTGTCGTCCCTGTCTTTCCCATCCTTCCCACCCTTCCGCCACGCCGTGGTGGCTGTGTTGCACGCGAAGCAGGTTCTCCCAGCGCACGTGCACGTGTTTGCTTGCTTCGGATGCGCCAGACGTGTGCCGCTTCGTGACGAAGCACGAACTGAAAATGAAAGCCACGAAAAACCGTCCCACACGAAGCCGAACCACGAGCACGACCAATGGTGACACGAAACGACGAGGAGGGAGAAGGGATGAGAGAGATCCTCTGCGGGAGATGGAGAATTGGGCGGAGGAGGCGGAGAAGGCGGAGAGCGGCTTCCTCGACGCAATTCGAAATTTGTGGGCGAAAGAACCTGAGAATGATCATTTGGATTCGGGGTCAAGACGACGGATGTCGTGGAGGAGGGCAACACGTGTCGGCCGCAGCCTCGGCACACCCAACCGCAGTTACACCCTTCGCCCGTTCCTCCTCGCTGTCAGTCACCGTCGGACGAAGGATGGTTCGCGAATGAGGGTGCAACTGCACCACGTCTTTCAGTTGCACCCGACCGGTCTCGTTCGACGTTGCTACAGCTTTCGGTGTTTCCGAGGAAGCATGGATTCACGTGATGAGAAGTTGGACACGGCCAACGACAAGCTTTGCATGGACAACAATCGACCAGGCGATGCAAGGGTAGGATACCTCCTCGCGTTTCCATGGCGACGACGGAGACAGAGGCACGAATGGCAAGACGCAAAAGGCGCGTGAACGTGCGATTAGATGATCGACCGTGATTGCCAATTGATGGCTCGGTTGTCGTGAAACGTCAATGCGCGTGCAGACATCGAATCCCCCACCGTCGGTCCATTCTACCTCAACGGTCGTACGACGTGGACCGGGGACGATTCTTGCCCATGCTCGAATCCAAGGGTCACACTCGCTCGCCAATTGCAGTGTTTCCACGCTCTCGATGGTCCGCTTTGCCGAGGACCTTCTACGCCATTGAGTCCCACCGCGAAAGCAATCGGCACTCGTGTCCGATCCCAATCCGTCCTTCGAGGTTGTTCCACTTCCGTCATGGCAAGAAACACGTCTCGATCTTCGTGGTGCGTGCATTCCCGTCGTCCACCTTCGCTCGTCCACACGATGCCCGCCAATCCGAGCCATCGTCCAGACCACTACGGTGCCACGTGTCCTACGTTCCCCCGGTGCTCCCTCCTTCGAGTTTATGTCGTGTTAATCCTAACGAACGCCTCTCGACCGTCCCACACCATCGAAGTTAGTCTTCGAGTTAACCGCTTCGTTCCCCCCAGGCCGATCTGGATGTTAACCTCGGTTTCGTCTCTCTGTGTGTTCCTCTCGATTGTCTCGGTTAAGTGAAGTTTATGAACTCGTGTGCCTTCCAGCCATCCTGCACCACCACGTCTTTGGCGGCAAACGCACATCGCCATCCTTCGTTTCGACGTGCAAGCGCGCTACGGATCGCTGCTTTGCCTTTGCATCGAGGTTGAGCACGCAATTGCGACGTCGGACGTCTGCGGATCCTCGGCCGGAACCGGTGGCGGTGGTGGCGATGGCCCGTCGGTATCCCACACGCAACCACACCAGGATTCGTGGTGGAAAGCTATCTCCATCCAATCCCAACAGCATGGCGCCAGAAATCATCGTTGTGGAAGAATCCGAAGAAGAGGTGGACGTGGATGACGTGGAAGACTCGGAATGGGGGAGTGAAATGGAAGAAGACGAAGACGATGATGAAGACGAGGTGGTAGAGGTACCCATGGAACCAGAAGAGGAGGAGGTGGTGGTGGAGCCCAAAAAAAAACAAGCAAAGAAGACAGAAGCTGTAGCTAAGAAGAAGGAATCAGAAAAGAAAGGAAAGAAAAGGGAAGCAAATGGAAAGGACAGCGGAAAAAAGGAACCTGGATCGGAGAAGAAGGAACTGGCGGAACCAGATCCATCGGAAAACTGGGTGTGGGGACCCTACACGAGCGACGAGGAGTCTGCAGAAATGCATCTGGAGGGGGAAGCAATGGAAGAAAACAGCGAAGATTCGACGGAAGAAGAAGTGGTGCTGCCCAAGAAGAGGTTGGAAGAAGCCAAGCCACCCGAAGATCTGATCATGAACCTTCTTTCGTTTCAAAAGCAGTGGCTGGCATGGGCACTGGAGCAGGAAAACGGATGGACCAAAGGTGGCATCTTGGCAGACGAGATGGGTATGGGCAAGACCATCCAAGCGATCTCGCTCATCCTAGCCAACCGCAAAAAAATGGAGAAACAAAGTCACCCCGCTGTGAGAAACGGCGAGACTAAGGGGAAAGGAAAATGCTGTGGCCAGGAAGAGAATGCTCATCTCATCCCATCGTCTGCCACTCTGGTCATCTGCCCCTTGGTAGCTCCCATCCAGTGGAAGAATGAAATTGCAAAGTTCACGAAACCAGGCGCCCTCCAGGTCGCTGTGTACCATGGCCCGAAAAGAACGCAGAATGCCCATGATCTAGCAGGAGCCGATGTGGTCCTCACCACCTATTCCACAGTAGAGGTTGATTACAGGAGGTTTGAAATGCCGCCCAAGTTGCCTTGCAAATGGTGCGGAAAACTCTTCCATCCCGATCGTATGTGGGTGCACCTGAAGTACTTCTGTGGACCTGATGCCCAGAAGACAGATGCCCAGGCCAAACAAGCAAAGAAGAAGAAGACAGGATTCAAGGGCAAAGGAGGAGCAAAGGAGAAAGGTGTGAAAAAACGAAGCAGCGGAAGAGGCCGAAAGAGGAGGAATGTACAGGTGCACACGGAGGACCCGTCCGCACAGGAAGGACCATCTGTGAACGGAATGGAGGAGGAAAATCCCGATTCGTATCCAGATCAGAACAGTAACTTTCCAAAAATGCCAAAGTCCCTTCTGCACAAGATTGCATGGCACAGGATCATCCTGGATGAGGGGCACTGTATAAAAGATCGCAAAAGTAGCACTGCCAAAAGTGTTTTTGCACTCACAAGCACATACAGGTGGGCACTTAGTGGTACCCCCTTGCAAAACCGTGTGCAAGAGCTTTACAGCTTGGTCCGTTTCTTGAGTTTGGATCCGTACAGCTATTACTTTTGCAAAAAGTGCGATTGCCAGTTCTTGGATTACTCATTTGGACCTGACCACAAAAAGTGCGATCACTGCGGTCATACCCCGCTGCAGCATTTCTGCTGGTGGAACAGGAAGATCGCCAACCCCATTCGCAATTACGGATACCAGGGAAAGGGGCGTGAGGCCATGAAATTGCTACGAGAGAGAGTGCTGCCTGAAATATTGTTGCGCCGAACGAAGGAACAGTGTGCGGATGATCTTGCACTGCCACCGCGAACGCTGCTTCTGCGGAGAGATACTTTTGATGAACGGGAACATGATTTCTACGAAGCACTTTACACGCAAAGTCAGTCCCAGTTTGATACGTACGTAAGAACCGGCACTCTCCTGAATAACTACGCCCATATCTTTGATCTACTCATTCGATTGAGGCAGGCTGTGAATCACCCATACTTGGTAGTGCACTCGCAAACAGCACTCAACGCAATCCCAGCAGACGGGAGTCTGGATGCAAAGCGTGCCCAAGGTGAGTATGGCGCATGTGCAGTGTGCTCAGAGGAGGCAGAAGATCCTGTCATCAGCAGCTGCAACCATATGTTCTGCAGGTCTTGTGCTTGGAGTCTCTTGGAATCCTGCACAAATGCTGGCGTGATGGGATGTCCCACGTGCGATGCGCCGCTCTCGATTGACCTAAATGCAGAGACAGAGGCGAGGCCGATGGACACTTCCATCTCCATCGGTGATGGTCTGCTGAAGAACTTCTTCCTTCGCAAAAATAGTATCCTGAATCGAATAAATTTAGGAGGCTTTCAGAGTAGCACAAAAATTGAGGCATTGCGTGAAGAGCTTCATCGGATGAAGCAGCAGGATCCTTCTGCAAAAGCAATAATTTTTTCACAGTTCACTTCGATGCTGGAAATCATCGAGTACCGGCTAATGTGTGCTAATACGAAGTGTGCCAAGCTCCTTGGTAGCATGACGGTGGACAAACGGGAGAAGATGATCGATGCCTTTACAAATGACCCTGATTGTGATTGTCTCCTTATAAGTCTGAAGGCAGGAGGTGTTGCGCTCAATCTTACTGTGGCAAGCTATGTCATGATTATGGACCCTTGGTGGAATCCTGCAGTAGAGCAGCAGGCCCAAGATCGCATTCATCGCTTGGGTCAATACAAACCAATAAAAACCATACGCTTTGTTATTGCTGGAACAATTGAGGAGCGTATTCTGAAGCTCCAGGAGAAGAAACAGCTTGTCTTTCAGGGTACAGTTGGTGCCGATACTTCGTGTCTTGCAAGGCTTACTGAGGATGATCTTCGTTTCCTCTTTGCATGAAGTTAATGGTAGAGTTGGACTTGGCAGTTCTTTCCAGAGAAGATTGGCTTGCAGCTTTGCTACCAGTCTCCTCCGTCTCAGAAGTCTGGGCCATGCTCTGTTTGTATGATCTGTAAGTTGGCGCTTCGTGAGGAAGAATTGAGTGCTCGGCGTTCCGCCAGAAGGTTGGAGACGTGTTCATGTGCCACTTTGTTCATCATGGTTATGTGTTTTTCCTTGTCTATTGGTTGACCTGCAAACTTTCTTCATTGTCATCGACTCAAGTGGCTTGGGCACTTGGACTACAATGATGCCACAAGAAATGGCTTATGCTTAGATCCTGCTGGAAATGTAACCTACTGGTCAGAGTAAGTCTGAGCTTGAAGCATCTACCTACTGAAGGAGCTTGGCAACAAAGGATTGTAATTAGAAATGTATACAGCTTTTATTTCTACCAATATAGTGAAAGTGGTGCCTACCGTGCTTCGTCTTGACAGTACGCATGAAGAATTCAATCTTTTCGTAATGCGGAGGTGTATTGCTGTAAAACCAGCAATTGGTTGTTTTTTTTGCAGAACTTCATCCTCGTACAAAATTGTTTCCGATTTGCATGATAAACTTTCCGATTTTCAATGGGTCCCGTCCCTTTCTTCTACACGGGCGACTCCCTCGAGGACCAGACAATTCTTCCACGGTGAACCTTACCTAGATTTCACACCGGGATTGGGAAACTTCCAAGGCTGATGGATATCCGGAACTGCCTTAAATGTCATACACTAGTCCCAAATCAAGAAGTTAACTCTATCGAGTTCCAGGTCAAAGCACCTGCACTATACCAAGCATCCTACACCGTATTGCAAAAGTTACTTGCATTGCTATGAATGCTATGTGGCTGGGATGGGCGCAGCACACAAGTCAGATGGCCGGATTGATTTGTTGGAACGGCAAATTTCTCGTGTTTATCATAAATATTCAATGTCTTCGTCCTTGATACATGCAGACCCTCCAGTTTTCTCTACTGTTTCTGTACATTCTAACCTCTGCCTTGTCCACAACGTACTCAGTAAGGTGTGCCAACCCTCCCGGGCTCTAGTGAGCTTCTTTTCAAGTTCACGCCGGGCACGTAGCTCTGCATCGGCTTGAGCAGCATGCTGGAGAAGCTGTGCTTGTTCTTGCAGCACAACGACCCCTTCAAACTTTGGGACGTTTTGTCCTTTCCTTCTCTCCCATCCTACCATCGCCGGAGCGTGCTCTAGCCCTAGCTTTCTGGCAAGGGAAGATGCTCTTGGAACGTTCACGTGCTGGGTACCCATTGGCAAGGAAAAAGCACCGTACACCTCAATGCATCCAAATCGATTCGTCGGAATCTTTCCGGAATCAGACACTTTCCCTGCCACGTAGGGATCCGTCTGCCAGATGCCATATAGGATGGATTTTGGGATATCTTGACCTTCGACGTCATCGGCGGAGTCAGTGGGTTGTGCGGTGCCTCTCGATTTGGAATCATGGTTCTGTTTACGGACTACCTTGTACGGTCGACTTAATTCCTCTTCTCGGACTTTTCTACCTTCTTGCACCCATCGACTCGCTGTGTGTAAGAATGCAATGTCATTTGTGGAATACACTGGCATTCCTTTGCAGAGCCCGAGGACTCTGCCCCCGGGTTTGATGCCCTCGTACTTGCCCAAGTGGCACTCCAGCACATAGCACGGATGGTTCTTCAGTCCTCTCAGCGTGTTTGGAATGGGTTGGGACCTCCGAGCCAAAGCGTCTTCCTCTTCTTCATGCTTTGGCAGCAGCGAACGAAGGCTTTTTTGGACCCATACGTGAGAAGCAAGGCGTCCATCCTTCCTGCTCGGGCTAGTTGCATGATTGCTCTTGTTGTACTTCCATCCCAGATCCCGAACTGTACCGTTTTCGAAAGCAAAGATGTATCCCATCGTGGTTTGGTTGGTGGTTTTGGAAGGCAATTGAGCAAACGCGCTTGTGGGCAGTTGTGATCCACCTGCGTAGAAACGTCCATCCATCACGTCCACGCTGTCCCATGCGGAGGCCTGCTCGCTCCACACCTCCGCCCACACCTTCCTCACCGTGTGCCAAGGCACAGTTTCCTTTTCCTTCCGTTCCAAGCGCGGTCGTTTGGTTTTGCTGGGCGTGGATCTGGCTTCATCCATGGCAGGAAGCAGCCGGTGCACGATCCTAGCTCTTCTGCGATTCCTGCGGCAGCACGCCACAAACAGCTGGACCAGGAACTCTTCATCCTCGGTTCCTCGTCGGATGGCTTGCAGCATTTGTTGGTGCAGGTGGAGGGTCTTGCCTCTTTCATGAGGAGTGGAAGCATCGATGCGACGAAACGTGCGACGGATCCACACTGCCATCTGTGCATAGTTCGTGCATTGACCTGCATCTTCTCCACTCTTGGTGGTGTCTTTGAGGATGGAACGAAGAGGCGCTGCATCCACACTCTGCAGCTTCTGTTCCAGCGCCTGAGCTACGTCTTGGTGTTTGCTATCTTGTCCGCATGCGATGCGATCCAACGTGCGTCCACGATGCAGCAACAGCAAGAGGTGCGTCTTGTGCACGCGCAGCTCGTGTCCACGCGGCACGTCGTCGACGTGTGTCTTGTCCGCCGGACGTCGCGACGGACCTTCTGCAGCTTCCCACGACGCGCTTGCATCCACTCGCTCTTCTTCTTCTTGCTCCAACACCGCGTCTTCCCATTCGAATCCTTCGTCTTCGTCGTGTGGCGCATCCGCCATGTCGCAGCCACACGTGCAGGAACGTCGTCGTGTCGAAAGACGCACGTGGGATGCGCTCGACGTGCATGCACGTGCAGAAGAGAAGACGAACACGACAAGACAAGTGTGCTACGTGGGATGCACGTGGACACAGCAGCAGCTCAGTTGCAGCTGCACATCGTCCACGTGCATGCTTGTCGAATCGTTGCAATGCGAGACGAAGCTGTGCACACCTCCAAGTTGCAAGCAGCAAATCCAGCTTCTAGCACCTGAATGCATGGCTTGCATGCAACACGAACATCGCACGATCGATGCAACGTGCATCGCAAACGTTGGACAAACAAGAGGCCAAGTTGGTGTCCAACATGCAACGTGTGTTTGTGCCACCATGCTTGCATCTTAGAAATGCTATTCGATGCCATGCGACGAGGACGACCGTGTGCTTAGCTTTGGTGCTACCATACGCACCCATCCGTGCATGTTTTGCATAAAATGGACGCGTGAAGATAGTTGCTATGCTTGTTCGCAATGCAAGCAAACACATACGCGTTGCCGTGTTGCATTTCCATGGTCATTTCCACCATTGATGATAGTTGCCCTCAGGCTTGACTTGATTGCTGCTCACCTTGCGATGCGCGTGAGGATCCACTACCACGTTCCATTTCAGGAAATGGCACATGGCAACAAAACGCGCATCCGTCTCTACAAGGAGCACGACGTGGAAGGTTCCTTCTTTAATTCACTTGAACAATCTCGAGGCGTGGTTGGCCAAGTGCATGAAAATAGTGGACGTCGTTCTTGTCCTCCAACCGTTGTACCATTGCATTGAAACTCAATTTTTCATCCACGGACACGCGTTGCTTCCTTCCATGCGAAAGTGCATATTGGTTTGTTCGCCAAAGAAGCAATTTTTGCGATGATTTTCTTCGAATTATTCGTGTCCAAACCAGGCATTTTCGAGAAGCTCGTCTTCCTACATGAGTTGAACTATTGCAGTGTATTCTAGGTATGACTCGTTCGATCGATGCATGAAACGAATCATGTGAAGGAGAGTGCGTCGAATGTTGGCTGCTGCGCGTGTATGGGATGTTGCTACGATCCTTTCCAAGTTACATTCGCAAAGTTTGTCTTGTTTGCGGGCTTTGGTTTGGGCATGCGATGCTCTAATGCAGGGCTGTTGCTCGCGAAACGTTCTTTCCTCGTCGTACTGTGAGCCACTAGTGTTTTGCCCAACATTGACTAGATGATGCTCGTGTCAAAGAACACTTGCAAAGCAAAAGCAAGTGTGATTTTCTCGTTTGAAGGTCGTGGCCATTGCATCATGCAAGCGTGAGTAGCAACGTATGGGACTCGCACAACGGAGGTAGTGTCATGTGGTTCACATGACTACCTTTGGCGTTGTCGACGATGGTCTTCCTTCGACAACTACAACACGGAACGCACCATTGTCCACGAAATCAACCGTGGCATGGGATGCATTGCTACGTCCACCAAACCACTCCTAGCAATGAACACAGTGGTGGCTACGAAAGCAATCATATCACGGAACTCGCACATGTCCACAGATTCAGTGCTCACAATCAACACGCGAATTTCCGATTGGACTTGTCCTTTCATGGAATGCACAATTGTCCACGAAGCAAGAAAAGAAACGAAGGAACTACTATCCATGCAACCAATCTCGGCATGGATTGCCTGGTTGTGTCCACCCAACAACTCATACCATTGAATCCAATGGTGTCTACACATCCGTGCATGAAATGGTTTGCGTGGCTGTGTCCGCCAGATAACATTTACCATTGAACACAATGGTGTCCATGAAACCTATCGTACCATGTTTGCATGGTTGTGTCCACCCAACAACACGTAGCAAGGCATGCAATTGCAGATGTGTTTTACCTTGGTTGGACGTGCAGAGGAGAGGTGTGTGTTCTCATCCGAGTGGTGGAGAGGGACGATGGCGGCCTCGTCGGGCGATGGCGCAAGGCAAGGAAAGCGAGGAGGACGTCGACACGTGTATCGATCGGGTGCGACGGGATGCGGTGGAGGAGGACCCGTCCAAGTGGACAAGCGAACGGAAGAGCGGCCTTGTCCCTACTGCAATCGTGTGTTCAAACAAGTGGGAAGATGGCAAGATCATGTGCAGAAGAAACATCCACAAGAGCACCAAGAACAGCAGGAACAGGAACAGAAGGAGAAGGAAGCAAGCCAGAAAAGGACAAATGAGTACCCGCAAAAGACACCGCGGCAATTCCTGCACGATTGGTGCCAGAAGAACAAGCGTCCCACGCCGAAATATCGCCCCAAAGAAGAAACCAAACCAGATGGCAACCCATGTTGGAAGTGCAAAGTAGTCTTGCCTTCCAGCAAAGGAGCCAAAGAAGACATTGTCAAGTTCACACAAAGTACCTACAGCACGAAAGAAGAAGCCATGCAGAGAGGTGCACTGGTGGCGTTGCAACAAGTCATGGGGGGAAGGTCGATGCACATGGTGCTCCCAGAAGCCTACAAAGAAGAATGGCTGGAATTAGAACGAGAGGCAAGAGAAAAGGATGAAAAGGAGGATTTGAAAAAGATGGTGCAAGAGTCTAGGAAAGAGAAGGAAAAACGACACGCAGAATTCAATGCCAGGCAAGCTCCACAAGCTGTGGTAATGACAGAAGAGAGGCGAAGAGATGTGGAGGATGTCCTCAAAGGTTTGCGTAGACATACCGAGAACCATGTGAAGGAATTTACTTCAAGCAATAACTTTGGAAAAAGAGGAAAGCATCTGGTGAAAGAACTAGTGTCACTTGGCTTTAGAGAGGTCGATGCACAATCAGCTGTTGCTGCCATGGAAGATCGAGGGACGCTGGAAGTCGAACCAGCTATTGATTGGATTTGCCTGCATGCGAATGAAAAACACCTACCGCCTAAGTATGCGCCCTTTGGAACAGCAGGAGATCCAGTACGAGTACTCCATTCTGCAGAACAAGATGAACTTAGCCAACACAGAGACAACGCAGAGGTTTCCTATCTGCTTTCTTGTGGCTACCCCTTGGCTATGGTGGAGAAAGCTTTGGATTCAGCAAAAGGGGAATTACTTCCAGCATTGTCAGACCTCTACGAGTCTTTGACTGGTATAGCAAGGAAGGAAAGCAGTACCCAGGAAGCAAACGAGGCATGGGAAGAGGAGTGCTGGGTTCTCAAGTCCATGTATGGCGATGACATGGAGCACTGTTCTCCAGGTCGCATAACTATCACCGTAGACTATATGAACAATGCATCCACCAGCAATGGAGATACTTCAGTGCATGTTGATGTGTTCTGTCCTTCGTCAAGTAAGTATCCGCACGGCGTACCCATTCTTGCTCTGCGATCGTTAAGTCTGACACATGGTCAGAGTTTGCTCTTGACCCAGAAGCTTGCAGACCTATCCAAACAGCTAATTGGGGATGTGATGGTATTTGCCCTCTTGGATGAACTTTCTCAACTATACTTTGAGGCGAAGGCTGATCATATCAACCCATCTTCTTTGCTGTGCAGGCAAATCAATACAGCAAAGGCGGTGAATGTCAGTGAACACACAGCTCAGAAACGAGTTCCAAAAGTCCCTTCCGTGCCTGACCGTAGAGATTTCCATCAGAAAAATTCTGACGTGGAGAATGACAGACTTCTCCGATGGCATCAACAGCTTGAAAATAGCCCCAGCCATGCATTCATGCGGAAATCCAGGCAGAGTCTCCCAGCCCACCAACAGCGCACTGCAATATTGGAGTGCATCTGTAATAACGCAGTCGTGGTGTTGAGTGGGGAGACTGGATGCGGTAAGAGTACCCAAGTACCACAATTTATCTTTGAGGAGGCAATTGCCAATGGGGCAGGATCTACTTGCAATATCATTTGCACGCAGCCCAGGAGGATTTCAGCGATTGGTTTAGCTTCACGAGTTTCTGCGGAACGTGCAGAGTCGATTGGTGAAACTGTGGGATATTCAGTGCGATTAGAAAAAAAGATGTCCTCTAGGACAAGACTTCTGTACTGCACGACGGGTATCCTTTTGAGAAGGCTCCTGAACGATTCCACTCTGAGAGGGCTGACTCATATCATCATTGATGAAGTGCACGAGCGCTCTATGGACTCAGATCTGCTTCTGCTCCTCCTAAGAAATCTCCTGCCCACGCGACCAGACCTGAAGCTGGTGCTGATGAGTGCCACTGCAAATGCTGACCTCTTTGCCAGGTACTTCAACGAGATCCCATGCTGCCAGGAACGCATTTCAACAATGACCATCCCTGGATTTACCCATCCTGTACGGGACTTTTTTGTGGAGGATATTGTGGAAGCTATGTCTGACAGAAGTAGTAGTTGTTTCGTTGCGTCATCAGGTGGCAATGTACGAGGCTGTAACAGGACAACTGCGTCTACTCAAAAAACACCAGCGTCTCTGCAAGGCTATCAACAGTCTACAGTGGAATGCATCAAAGCAATGACCTTTGATTCTATCAACTACGAGTTCATCGAGAGCACCATTGCTTTTTTCTGTACGAAAGAAGGGTCTGCAGCGCTTGGGAATGAAGAGGGGGGAAGCTTGTACACGGGTGCAATACTTGTCTTTTTACCTGGTATAGCAGAAATAAATCGCTTGAAAATGCGTCTCACCAGTTCATCTCTGCTCGCAGATTCGTTGGGTGCATCTACTAACATCCAGGTTTTTACGCTTCATGGAGCAATGCAGAGCTCAGAACAGCAAGAGGTATTTCAAAAGCAGAAGAAGGGTGTGCGTAAGATTGTTCTAGCCACAAACGTTGCAGAAACCTCCATCACCATCGATGATGTCACATGTGTCATTGATTCTGGAAAGCACAAGGAGATGTCCTACGACACGGAGAGGGGTGTTGCAATGCTCAAAGAAACTTGGGTATCCAAAGCTTCAGCAAGACAGAGGAGGGGTCGTGCAGGACGTGTTTGCCCTGGTGTGTGCCTGAAGCTCTACACAAAATCAAAGCACGATAGTTTGGAAGAATTTCAAGAGCCAGAGATAAAGAGAGTTCCTCTTGAATCTCTTTGTCTGCAAGTGAAGAAAATTTTAGGAGGATCCATCCACCATCATCTCGCCCTTTGTTTGAGTCCTCCTTCCCATGGGGCAGTCAAACAGGCTTTATCCAACCTGAAAACAATACAAGGAATCACCACCAACGAGGAACTCACACCCCTCGGATTGCATCTCTCATTGCTGCCTGTTGATGTACACATAGGTAAAATGCTCGTGTATGGTGTGCTACTCAGGTGTTTGGATCCAATCCTGACCATTGCCGCAGCACTATCTGGCCACTGGCCATTTCTTTCGACTTATGGGCGGGATGAAGAAGACAGGAGGGCAAGAAATCAGCTTGCTGGGGCATCAAACCAGAGTGATCATTTGGCTGTGGTTGCTGCTTACAATGGTTGGCTTCAATGCAAGGGTTCCTCGAAGGGAGGCCGTAGAGCTTCTCGGGAGTTTTGTGACACGTACCTTCTTTCAGAGCAAGCCCTCATTGCGATCCAAAAATTGAGGAAGGATCTTGGATCAATGTTGATCGATATTGGCTTACTCCCAGGTCTGCACAAGAATAAGTTGGAGAACAGAGGATTCTATAGCGAGCAATCTTCTCAGGCTTCTCTTTCAGATTTTGACAATGTAGGTCGAGTCATCAAAGCAGTTGTTTGTGCTGCATTTTATCCAAACCTTATACGCGTGGAACATCCTCCTACAAAGTACAAGCAGACCCAAGGAGGCTCAATGCCAGAAGATGCTACACCCCAAAGTATCAAGTGTTTCACTCGTGATTTGGGCCGCGTATTTCTTCATCCTTGTAGTGTCAACTTTTCAAGCAGTCGGTTTGAGACCGGATGGCTTGTGTACACAAACATGGTACAGACATCAAAGATTTTTGTACGGGAATCAAGTATGGTTCCTCCGTATGCAATTTTGTTCTTTGGAGGATCCATTGAAGTCAGGCACGAGCAGGGCATATTGCTAGTTGATGGGTGGGCCAAGTTCCGAGCCCCTGCAAGGATTGCAGTTCTAGTCCGAGAACTGCGAGCTGAAGTGGATTCGCTTCTTCTGTCAAAGATCAAGTCTCCATCGCTTGATGTATCAAGTAGCCCAGTTGTGCAGGTTCTCCTTGACTTGCTTCAAAACAATGGATTTTAAACCATTATAGAACTCAAATAATAAAGGTGCTTTTTTGTTTCCTGTAGAGTATTCGTTGGATCAGGTGCTTTGCTACGCGGTATTGGAACCAGTCTATCAGCACAAGAGAATCCATTAAGACAAGCTCTCTCGATTTATCTTTGAGCCAAATGCAATGAGCCAAAGTGATTGACTAAACTCACCATGCAGTATGGCACAATATGTATGGCATGTGAAAAACAAACATATACAACTTCTCTTGACGGATGCTGGTGGTCATGACCCTGAGATGCCCAATGTGTATAGCTCTGTACACAATGTGTTTAGAGCTTCTCTGGCCAATATCGATATGGTGTGTTGGTCATTGCACATTCTTTAGGTCGACCCAGCAAGAAAAAAGTAGCGATACAAACACAGGACGCAGTCTTGAAAGAGTAAACACTTCCAGGCTGTGCCCTGGCATACAATTCTCTCGTTATCCACACACAAGCCTTCTGTCCAAAAATTACATTGCCTGAAGAATGCTCCAAATGCGCTCGCATTGCCCTAACAGCTTACAGCACCTCAATCATCAATCTATAAGAGCAAACAAGGCAATACATACTTTCTCTGCCACTATGCATGCTGCGTTATCTTATGCTGAGAATCGATCTTGCATGTGAATCGGAAGTCGCATCTGACAAAGATTTTGAACAACGCTTTTGTTGGTTCAGTACTGCACTTGCAACATTACTATCTAATGAAGCGATATGGAGGTAACATCGCTGTAATCTATTTCAAGTGTTCATCTGCAAATATTGTGCAACTCTCGGATTTTCTTTGCCAGAGCGTCTTGCACTAGCATTTCCTCTTGATGAAAGTTCTTCAGCTACAACCACACTTGCTGACCGGAGTGGATGCAAAAGATGAGTCAACTCCATTGCTTTGACATTAGAAAGCATGATTTTGAGCTACTGATCACGACAAATTTCAAAGCTAGTAAGTTCTGTAACCGTGAAATAAGATTGTTGAGTGAAACATGGATTTGCTTTCAGCAGCCTTTTACGAAATGAGGAAGCATTTCGATGTATTGGCAGCCTGTTGGCTCACTTGTATCACCTGAGTACAAAGCAAAAAGAATGCTCATCGATAAAATATCAATGGCTGCATTCAGCGCCTCGAGTAGTGTTGCAGCAGTACTCAAAGTGAATTAGACAGTCTACAGTGATTTATTTCAGGATGGTCCACGTATGATTTCAGTTGTTCGTTCACATTGCACCCTTGCTGAGAACACCGGCCTCCAGGTGTTGCCAGGCGGTGCGTCAGATCTACAGCACTGCCGATTCTTTGCTATTTTAACACATGGCAATTCGCCAGATCTGAAGCACGCGCTTTGAGCCTGCCCTCAAATGAAATACGAAGCGGGTCCAAGCAGTAGAAAGCAAGCCACCCAATTTAAAGCCAACGGACCAAATTGCTTTCTTGCAGCTTTGGAAGAGACTCCCAGGAGTTCTCCTTCAATGACATTTGTAAAAGTGAACCCAGCATCCACAAATTGCAGGTACACTTGACTACCTGCTGAGACCACTCTGATAGGGAGATCATCTTCTTCGGCCAGAATCAAGTTTCTTTCGACTTGCATTCCTTCAAAGCTGACGCAGGCACAATCTTCCCACGTGCTTCCCAGTGGCGAGAAGTGAAACATTTGATCGGCCTGCGTAACATTGTAGCCAAGATTGGAGCATTTGACCGCGCAGTAAGGTCTCTTGCTCCTCCCTCCACTGGCAAATTCCAGTGTGGCCACGAACGTGTAGTTTCGACTTGGATTATCTTCCACCACTTCCAGCTGTCGCCTCATTTGTCCATCTTGCTTCGTGGCATCCACCACGAATCCACAGTCGCTCGCACAGTGCGGTTGCCACTCTGCGCACGTGTACATGCACGTGGAGGTTGGATTGGGAACGTCTGCAACACACATGCCCAACGTGCAGCACTGCTGCACGGCTCCTTCCCACGTGCGCGCGCACGTGCTCGTCCCCTGCCACGTGTGCATGCCAGGAAGCCATCCCAGCCACAGGATCCACCCCCACCCGATGCCACGTGGCATGGTACGGTCGTCGGCACCACGGTTTGCCTGCCACGTGGCAGGGGTCGATGGGGCGTTTCTGGGATCACGTGCGAATGGCAGTGGTTCGGCCCATCCAGCTCGTCTCTCTTCCTAAACCAGCAACGTGGAAACAAGTGGAGTGGTGGAACGCTCGTCTCGTGCACAGGATTCCAACGACGGTCCTGAGAAAGTGGTGGACTAGCGACAACGCGAGCTCCACGTGCGACCAAGTGAAAAAGTTTGCGACGGCGAAGAAGCAAAGACCTTCGCCAACGACAATCGACGAAGAATACAAGCAGAATCGATGGGTGCGTCCGACATCGGATGATGCGATGAAACGTCCCGTCGCCACATCCACTCGATTGCATCCTGATAACATCGCTGACTTCTATGCTTTTTACGCCTCAGAAAAACGACAACTCCCGAACAACGGCTCCAATGCTTGTAATATTCATCAAACGTGAGACGGAGTAAATCAAGCCATGGCGATCGAGTGCTCAAGCCCATGGTCGCAACGTTGGAGTTTAAGTCCCAATCCGCCGACCGCTAGCCTAGCAACGCCGGATTGCAATCGAAGATTCCTAGCAAAAAAGGAATATTGCAAGCCTTCGCGAGCAAAGACGACAAGAGTCATTGTATGGAGGTTGATCTTTCTTGCACTGGCCAATTCTAGCACGATGAGGAGGAATCAAGGCAAATTTGATATCCTAAAGAAGCAAGCGACAGGTTTAGGATTGACCTTTGGTGTACGCGTCCACATTCAACGCGCTTCATACAAATCGTACGACAACGACACATATTTTTGCAATCTTGACTGGAACACTGCGCATCAACCCTTCACTTGGGCTTGATAGCTTTTGCTTCTCCGATGCTACGTCCTATCACGAATTTCACGAGGAGAAGAGGCATGGGGCCAATGATTCGAAGTAGGAATTTTTTCCCCTCAAATTACGTCTGCGTGAGTTTGAGTACAAGGTCGATGGTGCGCGAATGTGAGAACATGAGCAAAGGTTGGAGTGAGAGATCGAGGGGCCGAGGGTGAGCATGGAACAACGATGGAAAGAATGAGAGATAGTGCACGAGACTGTCCGAACATAGTCGCTTGGTCAAGCGTATATCGGCGTGCAAGTGAACATGGGAGCGTAAGAGATGAAGCAAAGGTGTACGAGAGCGTATCCACGCGTGAGATCAAGAGAGAGGGAGACAACACCTCCTCACAAAGGGCGGGCATGGAGAGACGTCGAGAGAACCATGCAGTTTGCGTGTGAAGAGCGCGAGTGAGTGAGATGAAGATCAACCGAGATAGAATGCATGTGTGGTTGAGTGAGAGAGACGGATCGGGTGCGAGTGGGAGTGAACAAGGCAATGTGCGACTGTCGGACTGTGAGAGTGAGTGAGCGAAAAAGAGACTTCGAGTGTACGAGACTGCGAGTGTGGGAGAGACGGATCGAGTGTGTGGGAGAGAACAAGCCAGCATGCGACTATCCGACTATGAGACGGACAGAGAATGATCGAGAGAGATGGAGTGAGACTGAGAGTGAGTGAGAGTGAGAGTGAGTGTGATTGAGAGTGAGAGTGATTGAGAGTGAGACTGAGGGAGGGAAAGGGAGAGGATTGGACGGTCAGAACCCTCGTGCGCACGTGTGGTGCAAGCGCACGTGCAACGCGCCGTTTGGGCGCGTGATTCGCCGTGCTTTGCCGTGCTTTGCCGTGATCGGAAGGGTGTGGAAGCAGAAGGAGGTAGAAACGACATGAAGCGGTCCGGAGGAGCCGAGATCGGCGACGAAAAAGATCCGAGGAAACGACCCCGAAGGACCGTCCGAGACGAACTCGCCGAAGCAGAAGATGCAGTGGTGGCACAAGATGCGCTGGCACGTGTCAGATCGCCTGGAACGAACGGAAGGAAAATACTCGTGCAAACCAACGTGTTCCCAGTCTACTCGGAAATACAACAAGCAGTCCTGTATCACACCAACCTGACGTATCGTGATTCCGGAGAAGAAGTGGAAAAGAGAGAACTCAGGCTGCAAGCCTTCAACATCCTCCTCGAAAACGAAGAAATCGTGTCCAAAATCGGTGGAGGAGAAGGGCTCTACTTCGACGGTGCGTACTCCATCTACGCCACCAAAGAACTCTTTCCCGGAGACGAGTTGGAGCTGGACTTCGAACCGCGACCCAGGAAAGAATTGCGTGTCAAGCTGAAAAAAACCAGGACACTCGATCTGAGTGCAGCTACCTTGGAAGCTTCCGTCATCAATCCAGCAACCCTCAATGCACTCAACGGATTCTTGAAGGCAAGCCAACTGAGGATACCTCGTCTACTCAACCTTCGGCATAGCTTCTACAACATGGACAAAGCCACCTATCTCGGTGGGGGGGTCACCCTGTATCCAGGCTTTCGGCAATCTGTCCAGCAGATTTCAAAAGGACTTGGTCTCAAGGTCGACTACACTGCCAATGCCTTTGAAGCCCCGATGGTGCTCATCCAAGATTCGCCAAAAGAATCGTACATCTTTGAGCGCCAACGTGCACTCAACCCTGAAAGCGTGTACCGCAAGGCCAGCCTAACAGATGCTGATTTTCACGCTCTGAAGCGTCTGCTGAAGAAGAAGCTCGTTCGGACTGTACATCGTAAGAAGGCGAGGGTGTATGAAGTCAGGGACATTACCTCCATGCCTGCAGACAAACTGGATGGTTGGAAGGAGGAAGACCCAGCGTACACAGTGGCCCAATACTTTGAAGCCCAGTATGGAGCGCCCCTCAAGTACCCGAATCTCCCCTGTGTTGTTGTGAACAAGAAAGGACAGAAGCCAAACTATGTGCCACTGGAGATGCTTGAGGTCGTTCCAGGTCAACCGGTAAAACGTGGCCGCCTCAACCCACAACAAGTGAGCCAAATGATGAATCTTACGTGCGTCAAGCCCCATGAGCGGTTCAACAAGATCATGGGAGAAGGGAAGGTCAGGCCCAACCCAGAATTCCAGTTGCGTGTGGAGCAACCCATCCAAGCAAAGGCTAGAGTGCTTGACTCTCCAATGTTGGCGTATGGACGCAGCCGAACTGCTCAAGTTGAAAGCGGGAGCTGGCGCACCAAGAACGTCCCCTTTTACAAACCTGTTCCTTTAGAGTCATGGGGTGTTGTAGTCTTTTCCAAGCAACTTCCTAGGGGCTACTTGGAGGACCGTGACATTGACAGCTACTTGCGTACCTTGCAAAATGTTGCGCAGGGAAGTGGCATGCGTGTCAGTCGACCTGCCCACATTTTAAACGCGGAGCGTGTGGATCCTCGGGACTCGAATGGCATTGCAGAAGCGCTTCAGGAGTGCAGCGAGAAGGTCAGGTCCACATCTGGTGGAGTGTGCCAGCTTCTTCTCTGCATCATCCCAGGAACCAAGGGGGATCATGCATATCGCCCTGAAATCCTGCACTCCTGTGACATGAAGCTCGGTATTATCAGTAAGAAGGTTCGAACAGAGAAGGTGGTTGCAAACAGGGGCTTGGAGGCTGTCCTCATGAACGTTGTCATGGAAATTAATGCAAAGATAGGAGGTATCAACCAGAAACTGGAACGAGTTCCAAGAGTGGGAATGGTGCCATTTGATCATTTTGCTTCAACTGCTTTTATGGGGCTGGATGTATCACGCAAGACTCCGGGAAGTGCTGTAAATATTCCCAGAGTGGCCGTGTTGACTTCAACCACAGATGACACAGGATTTCGTATGATTTCCACACATAGAGCTAATACTGTTCCACCTGCCGAGGATGATGATGCCCCTCCTGTGATTGTACAATCCAACATTGTGGCCCCGCTCGCAGAGATGGCGAAGGAAACAGTTTTGAACTGGGCAAAGTTGAACCAGGGACGTGTGCCTAAATACATCGTTCTTTACAGGAATGGCATTTCAGAGTCCCAGATTAAGCAAGTGTTAGAAGAGGAGATACCGAAGCTGTTCGAGGGCTGCGCAGATGCAACAGACGAACTGAAAGCGCTTTATTCAGACATATCCTTTGCTGGATGCGAGAAGGAGGGTAAGTACTGTCCAAAAGTTACGTATGTGTGTTCCATGGTGGGCCATAATGTAAGGCTTGCACCAATGGGAAGGGCAAACAGGGAAGACATGGATCGTTCTGGAAATGTTTGCGCTGGTGTTGTTTTGGACCAGCAAATTGTTTCTCCGCATTACTTTAGCTTTTATATGTCTTCGCACGGTGGATTGAAGGGCACTAAACAGGTGTCTCTGTACACTGTCCTGAAGAACGATCTGAACCTCAACAGTGACCACCTCCAATCACTGTCGTATGTTCTTTGCCATGCATATGCAAGGTGCCCTAGAGTTCTGAGCGCCCCCTGCCCCATGTATTATGCAGGAAAGATTCTGACCCGTATTGGTGGTGCACTCCGTATCGGAGAGGACTTTGCAATGTCTGACACAGCATCCTTGTCTAGCATGGGCCCAAGAGACACATCGTTGATGGACATACCCATGCTGCACAAGGATTTAGCTTTAAGTATGTACTTTGTATAGGACGAGTCAGGTGAACGGTGTAGATTTTAGGTTTTTGGTATCTTAGACCAGGAATGGCAAGTAACTGCCTGTTTGTCATAGAAATAGAGAACCCATATCACTCCTATCAGGACAAATTTTTTCTTAGTGCAGGCCCTTTCTCTTTCCTCTTCGATCAGCCAACAGCACCGTCTCACTTGCCTGGCCAATTATAGTCGGCAAACGTACCAACAGTGCTGCATCATGCAATGCAACTCAAAGGCTAGTGGTGTCAACCATCTTTTGCAGAGTAGAGTCAGACATGTGAAGTGCATTGTTGGCAATAGGCAGGATTTGAAATTCACCACAGTTTATGAAGCAAAGTGGCAAGTCGGATGCATATCTTGCTTCGTCTCTGCCTTTACTTCTGGGATTCAGTGTTTGTAAGCTGAGCTATAAGACGAAATGGTATTAGTTTGACAAGTCGCGGCAAGTGGAGGAATCGGATGAAGAATTGTGCCTATTGAGCATACTCCATGCTCTTCAGAAGCAAGGAGAACATGCTGCCCATGGCGGTCCACTGAGACGTATTGAAAGCAAGGCAAGTGCTGCATTTCATACATGGAGGAGGTGGCTTGAGGGACGTTGTCAGGTGTGGTATGTATGAGTTGCAACCTGAGAGAAGCGTTAAATTGCGGATAGGGTGCACGCATGCGTCCTTCCACAACCATGATCCAAGGGGCAACTAAAGTCGTTCACCAATGACGGATCCGTAGAAGAGAAGTCAGCACATTGCATGCACCTTTGTTGAGCACCCGTAAAATGTAAAATTGATTGGGGAGGGGAATCTCCTGCGTCAGATGGATCCAGCATTGGTTTGCTTCTATCCTGGTCTGAACCATGATTCTATCCCCGGTTGATTCTGATCGTCTGGCCTCGCAACGGCGACTCCGCGTATGACGTCCTCGCATCATTGCTGCACACGAGATGGTAGAACTGATGCTCAGTCTCATCCAAGTTACAACTGCACGCCACAGTTGGTTCCCGTGCGCATCCTGGAGGTTCCAGTAGACGGCACATCGTTGAGGGCATCAGCAGTGCAGATTCGATCGTCACGATCGTGCCATGTTGTCTTTTCTCGTTCCAATCAGAATGCCCATTGAAAGTTTTTGTCTTGGACGTGCTCGTTGACCTTGACTTTTTCCCACCTTCCGCCTTGGTCCCACTGTTGCAACGCACCGCGCACTTCTTCGTCCACTTGGTTCCCTTCCGGCAATTGGTGCATGGCTTCCCACCACGTCCGGAGCTTGGGTCGGTTGTGAAAGACGTCTTTCCATCCGAATTTACGAGGCAGGATGTACTCGCAGAACACCATGGTGGGAAGCCACGTGGCATCGGCCAAGCTCACCTCGCTTCCCGCCAAATACGGCGCGCCCACCGCCACGTGCTCGAGCGCTTCCAAGCACTGGTGGAGCTGCTGGAGGTGTGCGGCACGCGTACGCACGTCGTCTCCGTAGTCGCGATACATGCATCCTTGGATGGACGAGAGGTGGTGGTCGTGGATGGCGATGGCCATGTCCATCTTGGCGCGCGCGTCCACGTCGTTCGGCACCAGATCCGGACCGCGATCCTTGTACACGTCGTTCAAGTACCTGGCGATGGCGTCGCTTTCGAACACCGCCAGGTTCGGATCTCGCGTCAACAGCAGCGGCATCTTGCCGAACGGATTGCGCTGCAAGTACTCTGGCGTGCGCATGCCGCCGAGCGCAGACGGCGAGAGCACCTGCAAGTCGCGTGCGATGCCTTTGACGTACACCACGAACCGCACACGTGCGCCGTGGTTGGACACAGGCGCATCCAGCAGCACGTACTTGCGGTCGCGAAGCGCTTCGTCCACCGCCGACGTCGATCCAGACGCCTTTGCGACGCACGGCATGCGCGTGCGCACACGTCGCATCGCCATCGCCATGGTGGGTTGTGTCCCAGCAGAAACCATCCATCCATCCTGACATGCACCACATACAGGTGGCATGCTACCACTCTTGGCACGTGGTGATGTTGCTTGGAAGAAAGGATGGTGGCATGACACCATGCACCACAGACAGGTGGCATGCTACCACTCTTGGCACGTGGTGATGTTGCTTGGAAGAAAGGATGGATGCATGGATCCATGCACCACAGACAGGTGGCATGCTACCACTCTTGGCACGTGGTGATGTTGCTTGGAAGAAAGGATGGATGCTTGAGTCCATGGACAAGCCACGAGAGAATCCACGAGGGTTGCGACGACGCCAATCGAGAGGATACCATAAGATAGCAAGCCGAGTACGCCGATCGAGGACACGAAAATGACCGCAAGAAAAACCGAACAAACGCATGTGCCGAAGAGGTTTGCTAACTAAGAGACATTCTAACAAGACCGTGGCGTCAACATGCACGACGCGAGCACTCATGCATGATGGCGGAATGGCAATGTTGCATGTTTGGCATTACAAATCACGGTCTTTCGTCGAAGAACATCATCATCCCGCCACTTCATCGACTAAAAGCAAAAGATCACGATGACAATTGCACAAGCGCAAACTATTCGTGACAAGAAACTAAAAGCCCGATGTTCTAGCACTCTCTTGTATTTATGGAGCCGAGGGGCGTCCAATCACCAAGTGCAACAAACACTTTCCGTCCATTGAGAAGACAAAAGGATCAAGCGGCTCGAAAGCCGTACGATACTCACAGTCTATGCGATGCGTTGGGAATGACCAAGTGCATGACGGGTCTTGTCTTGTTACAAAATTTCTGCCCGTCCAAACTTCATTTATCGATTCTCATGGTTTTTCGTATGTTTGGGAGGATGTTGGGAGGCGGATTACACCGATTTTCTTTCTGCGAAAGTCCCTTGTGCAGTATACGATAAATGCGAACGTGTTCGGTTTGCAAGTCATGTAAGAATGCCGCTTGGAACAACCGTTGCTTGATCAAACAGTACGTCGGAGGACCATTTGGATTGGGGGTCAATCTCAGCAACATGTGATATTTGTTGATTACCAACGACGAGGGAGATGTGTAAGGTATCACGGAGATCGCCTTGTACTTTCTCCACATAAGAGTATTCTCCCAATCATTGTCCATTGTTTGGATGCCTCACTTAGTTTTTGGTACAACCCCCACGGAAAGGCTAACTTCGTAAACGGGAACCTCAAACGCAAAGGGAGAAAGAGGGTAGAAGTTGACATGCGGCAAACGATGAGACTTCTACCTCGAAGTCTCTTGTCTTCGTGAGAGTGGGGGAGGAAGAGCACTAAGCGAAAAATTCACACTTGACATATTGGTGTCTTGAACATGGGCAACACATGGACAAGTTGACATTGCAACGTGGTTTGGCGAATATGGTGACTAGGTAAAGGGATCCGAATGCATGTGGTAGATAGAAGGGGACGTGTGGAAGCATCGAATGGTAGAGAAAATCATTGTAGCCGGAGGCAACTTCGGCCAGTCGGATTTCGAGGAGTCCAATGCATCAGCTCCTCCTCCCATCTCGAGCAATTCCACCACCTCTACCCACGATTCCCACGAGCCCTCCAATTGCATATCCCAAGAGATCCGTATGCAAGTCCATCTTTGAATGCTAGATTATCGAGGGGCGTACACAGCAGACCATGCACAAAAGCACGAGAGAAGGCCACCGTGGCAGATCAGAAAATTTTTCCGTCCAGTTTTTTTACCAAAGAGCTTTCCAACGAAAATGGTCGTGAACGCGAGGGATTTGGACCCCGCACTCCGCAACACAGCCTCAAATGACGTCATCGCAAACAACGCACTGCATGGAGGAGGTAGGTGTGAGGCTATGGTTTACAAGTTGATGCCGAAGACACTATGTTGGTGTAAATCAAGCAGTGCACAGCTAACACCCTCTCGCCCTAATTGGTATTGTTGGAAGCATGCATGCTCAATGCTCTGCATGCAAACATGAATTGTATTTGTGCGCAAACAGGATCACCAATGGAAGCCTTGAGTCACACATGCACAGTTTCAGAATCAGTGGATACCTTGAGGGCATTCCCGTGGCTAGATGTTCAAAGAAAGCAGGAATTGATGATGGAATGCGTTCTCACTTGCCGCCTCTATTACCACGAATCAAAGGTTCCATACCACATGCGAACCAAAGCGCATCCGCTTCCCAGCAAAAGGACCATGCATTGTGGCAATCTCCGTGGGATAGACCACTTGCCCTTTCTGGCTTGCCTGCAAACACCTGCACATCATTGCACTGCACGGCGACCTGGGACCCATCCTGGCGGTCCTTGCAGAACGGACGCATCGGAAATGTACACGCGCGGTCCATTGGTTCCGGACCCTGGTTCTGCCACAGGAGTGGATGGAGGTGACGATCTCCCTGCTTGCACTGGTTCGGCTTTTTTTGCACTTTCTTCTGCTGCGGGAGGTGCTTTGGCAGCGGGTTCTGGCATTTCGTCCGGTTTTGGAGACGACGCGTTTGAGGGAGCAGGACTTGCTTTTGCCTCTACACCTTCCGGTTGGTAATCTTTGAACGCAGCAATGTCCTCTTCGCTGGTAACGAGGATTGCCACGGGTGTCCCCACAGCAACGTTTGCAGTACCTGCTGGAGCAAGAATTTTGGCGAGGAAACCGTCTTCCATTGTTTCCATTTCCATGGTGGCTTTGTCGGTCTCGATGTCGGCAAGCACGTCTCCTGTGTTCACGGCGTCTCCTTCTTGCTTTTTCCAAGCAGACACCGTTCCTTCGACCATGGTGGGACTGAGTGCAGGCATGGGCAGCACTTCATGTGGTGGCAACGTGCCTGCAGCAAACCCTCTGGTGTGGCACAGACCTGCAGGTGGGAAGGGCCGTTGCCCGCCCACCGCCTCCACGTCTTCCCCTACGCCCCACCTCGTACACCACGCCTGTGCTGGGGCCCCACCTCGTACGCCACGTGCCTCGATCCATCCCACCAACGGTCGGATCGATCCACGCATCTTGGACACGTGCTGCAACCCGCACCTCGCCATGGCTGCCACAACCGTTTGGGATCGTTGTCCCTTCTCTTCCAGACAAATCCACCTCGTCTAGGAAACTTGGAGGACAGCCCCAAAGAAGACGGAGCATGTGTATGCATGGATCCAACGTGCTTCGCGGAATTGGGCAGGGAATCCATGGTCATGTTTGGATGGAACATCCGCTTTGCTGTTGGATCGTGTTGCTTGTCATCGTGGAATGTGCCAAGAAGCCATTTGGATTGGTGAGGGTCTCGGGCCGTGACCAATTTCATGAAGGTCAAATTCACGACGTGCAAGCTGGAAGCATTCCAAATACACCAATCGGAACGTTTGATGCTCATTTGAATGGTGGGGAATCGTCTAAGCTCCGTGGTAGCTAATCAAAATATAATGGGATGGTTCTATTCTTCGAAAGTCTCCTCGCAAACGATGGGGACCATCATGTCTTCCTCTACATGGGAGGATTGGAAGACATCGAACAAAGCGCTACCTCGATTTCCTCGAATGGGATTTGATTCCTACGGATAGAGTAGTGTTTTCGATTGATTGTGGGATTTCTATGGCACCTTACTCGATGTAAAGCTTTCCTAGAAACAGAAGGTGATGCCTTTTTAAAGTCTCTTACCCCGGTGACAATGGAAGCGATGCTTATCTCAGTCAAAGATGAAAAATTGCAAAGTGATGTTGAAACGTTTGAGTCAACACCTGCCTCGCCCATTTGTACTAACCTACATAAAGTGTCCTTCTTTCATGGTAGAGCAGGTAGGGGAACACTTTGAAATAGGTACAAGTTGATGCAAAGAAAGGAAAAAGCACCCCCTCGAATCTCCGCATCCTCGCACACCATACATGATTTTCAAAGCGTAGATTTGAACGGATGATGACGCCAATGGCGTCTAGTCAACGTGATGCTCAAGTGATTGGATCCATCAATGACGCCTCCAATCATGCTTGATATTGACCCTTCCAAGCGACGTTGTTCAAAGATGAGCCCTAAGATCCATTGCAATGAGAGCTACTTGCCAACCTAGCATACATGAACATGGGTTGGCGGAACCTTTTCAAGTCAAAGCACCTATTGAACAATTGAAAGGCAATGGTTTTGAGGTTTTCGAAGTAGGCAACGCAAGCCAATTTGATTGAGGTATTCATGTGCTTCATACCAACAACGAAGGAACTCCAAGTCGTTGTAACGTCTCAAATCTTTTATGTTGTGGCAAATTAGCGTGGTTCAAACGACACGAAATATGGACCTTTTTACATTCCTTTTCTTTGGGCACATACAAGAGTGCGGAATCGAGAGCCTATCCTTGCGTGGTGCCCGTTTACAAGCTTGGACTCATATGTAATCTGATTGCATCGCAGTTGAGGATAATCGACGGACTCATCAACGTTGCCGAATCACATTTACAACCCTTTACAATATATGCCATTCAAACAAGAAAGAATTGAGTGAATAACGTATTCTCATCGCGGATGATTCTCATTTTAGACATCCTCCTTTACGGTTTTGCTCCTTCTAAATTCAAGTTTTGGACAATCGTCATTGGAGCGAATCTCGGAATAAGAAATGAGTAGCAACTTTATGAATAACGGTCAAGAAAGGAGAGACGCATGGCTTCCTCTTTGAACGGGAGGTACTTTTCTTGGAGGACATATCTCGTTATACATTACTAACCCTCTCATTGGCAAGGGAGAAAGAATTCGCTAGTAACGTAGCATAGCAACTTTTTATTGTGGTTGCTGCGTGAAGGAAGCAAAATCTATAACGTTTCATCTCAATTGTGCTCCTCTCCTGGCCCTACCTACCCAAGGAAAAATGACCTCGAGAAAGGCAAAAACCATACCAAGATCATTGGTGAAGAACGATGAGCACTACGTCGGGAACCTTACTTGAAATGGGCAAACGGACCAACCGCTATGTGACTGCGAGAAATGTGTTTCAACAATCCCATGGCCCCCACTCCATTGTACAAGTTGTGAAAGTAGGCCAAAGACGAAGAATTCCCTCTCAAAAAACCAAGAAGTCAATGATAGCTTATGGTGCACCCACAAGTAATCCCATGAGAAGCAAAGGCGGCACACAATGTATTCTTTAAGCGTGATGGGGAAAATGCTCTATTGTTCTTCACGTTTCATCGCAAACAAGGTCCTTGGTTGTCGTATAGGAGGCATCATCCCTTCTATTCATTGTGCATGGCTGGTGATATGATGGTATTGCTTGGGATATTGTTGCCTTGACTTGATTGCAAGATGGAACATCCATCCATACTGCAAGCAATGGTTTGGATCTACTGTAAGTGTACGCTTGACCGTGGCATGGAACATAGATATTTGCAGGATATGCTGGTTTGGGTTAACCATTAGCCAACTCTTGATTCGATGCAAGAACGCCACTCACACGCAAGCTTGAGGATCTACCTCCAAGTTGTGGCAAGATTGGAAGGTTGGTAAGCAGTGATTTGTGCATCTAGTAAAGTAAGCATCCTGTCAAATTTTAACTACAGAAAGTGCAGCGCGCCGCAGACTTTGACAAGCTTCATCATAAATTGCACCAGCCACTAATTGCCGGATGCAAGCAGTGGTTGCTGAAGATTGTTACCATCTCCAGTTTCTACCCCCAAATTCGAGCTACTGCTCTCGCTTCGTAACATGAAGACCGCCTCTGCTTTTGTCTGCATCTTTGCAATCACAAAGTGATTCAAAATAACCTTGATAGCGTCTTGCAGGAAGAAAAACAGCAAACAGTAGATCCACACGAACAGCAAGATCTTCGGGTCAATGGAAGACATCCCATCTTTTCCAGTCTGTGCAAACGGCCAGGACAGGGAAAGCAATGAAGAACAGGTCAATGCAAATATCCCTGCAGCTGCAAGTTTCCAATGCGGCATGACGCTGAAGAAAGGGCCCTTTGTACGCGCTGCAAAGAGCGTGAGGAAGTCTGAGATGGAGACCTTCAGATAAATCATAGCTTGTATCTGCCTAAACGCCAGTTTTCCAATCCCAAGCGTGTGGAGAAGGCTTGCAGGGTTGTGAGACGAGAGACCAAGATGTAGCAAGAGAAGAGATGACAGCAGTGCCACAAGTCCAAGAGATGTGGACAGCACATACAGCCAAAAGAGATTCCATACCTCCGGGTTATGTCCAGGCTTCACATTGTCATACGCAATAGCAATGGTTGCTCCATCATTGAGCACAGTGATGATAACCAGCGCAATGACTGGTAACTTAAAGTATGAGGGCCATCCGGCTTCCGTGTAGATGCCGGGAGACATCAAGCACTTGTCCCCTGGTGGACAGTACGCGTTTGGGTGGAACAACAACAGGCCCACGAAGAAAAAGAGAAGGAGCTGAATGGTACACGCAACTCGGTAGATGATGTAATTCTTGATGCGCTGGAAAATGGACCTGGCGATGATGATGGCCTCGACCAGTACAGAGAGCCCCGGCTTGGTGAGCACAATGTCTGCGGCTGCGCGAGCTGCATCGGTTGATCCTTGCACTGCAATACCAACATCAGCCCGTTTCAACGCCGGTGCATCGTTCACACCGTCCCCGGTCATACCAACACGGTACCCACGAGATCTCAAGGTGTCCACAATAAAGTACTTGTGTTCAGGGAACACTTGGCCGAAGCCGTCAGCTTCGATGATCGTCTGTGAATACAACTCTTTCACATCGTCTGTAACCTCCCCACTGGAATCCAACTCTGGAAGAGCATCTGCACTCAAGAGATTGGTCCCCTGTCCAAGCTGCCTCATGGTTTCCTTGCCAATGACTGTGTGATCTCCTGTGATCATCTTGACTGCAATTCCAAAATCTTTCGCTTTATCAAGTGTGTACTTGGTGTCAGGTCTGGGGGGGTCCAAGAACGTGAGGATTCCCTGAAATCTGTACTGGCCATCTTCTTCCGTTTTAGCAACAGCTAGACAACGGACTCCGCGTTCAGCGAATGCCATCACCTCTGTCTGGACAATATCCCTAATGCTTTCCTTCTCCGCGCAGAGCTCGATAATGATGTTGGGGGCACCCTTGGTGACCTTGAAGCGTTCAGAGCCATCCTTTTTCTCAATCTCGGCCTCGGTACGCTTTGAAGTGGGATCAAAAGGCCTGTAGTCTACATGCCTGTAGGGTTGACAAAGAGAAAGATCAGCACTGTTGAGGACAAGCGTGTCCAACGCATCTTTCGGAGGTTCCCACCACTTTGCAGCAAGGGCAGCATAGAAAAGCACCGTCCTCTGATCTAGGCCTTCCACAAAGGTAGGGCACTCATCTTGGATGACCATCTTGTTCAGAGTTAGGGTCCCCGTTTTGTCAGAGCACAGCACGTTCATTCCCGCCATATCTTCGATGGCAGACAGACGTGCCACAATGGCATCCATGCCAGCAAGGGTATGAGAGCCAATGGCCATGGTTGACGTGGTCACAAGCTCCATGGCCATGGGGATGGATGCAACCAACACAACCACAGCAAAGGACAGCGCGTCAGGAATATCCTCTTTCATCTTGAAGATAAGGTAGAAGAAGGCCGTACCACACAAAGCGATACATAGGACCATCAGCACCACCATGATATTCAACAGGACCTTCTGCACATTGGAGAGACCACCAGATGCATTGTTGATGAGCATGGCAGTCTTCCCAAAGAAAGTGTCTGCTCCAGTGGCCTCCACCGTCGCTTCCACCTCACCTCTAACAACCGTGGACCCCATCTTTGGACACTCCCCAGCATTCATTGTCACGGGCAGTGACTCTCCAGTCAACGCAGCTTGATCGATATCGACTGTACCTTCTTTGATGGAGCAATCGGCTGGAACGGCTGCTCCCAGAGACAACGCCACCAAATCACCCGGCACGAGGTACTTGGCATCAACGTTTTTCCACGCTCCATCTCTCTTGACTTGAGCGGAGGGCTTCAAGGAAGCTTTCAGCTCCGCCACTGCATCTGCTGCTTTCGTTGCTTCGTAGAGTCCCACACCTCCGTTCAGGAACTGCAGGCACAAGAGGACTCCCATGTCCAGCCAATTTTCAAGCACGGCCTCTACCAGGACCGCCACCCAGATCATGCATGGCATAGGTGCAAAGAAATGTTCCAAGATGAGAACAAAGAACGAGGTTTCCTTCTCGGGCAGTTCGTTGGGACCGAACTTCTCGTACAGCTTCTCTGCCTCTTCCGTGGTGAGTCCATCTTCCGTGCTTCTGTCCTTGGCTGCCGCAAGGATGTATTTGGCTGCAGAGACCAATTGCTTTTGTCTCTTTGCATTGAGGGTGACGGATGCTTCGTTTTCGAACTCGCTGGAGAGTCGATTGTAGCTGGCTGGATCGTTGAGTTCTGTCAGGAGGGCTTCGGCGGATTCTTTGGTGGTGTGTTTGGCGAGTGCCTTGAGCAGATTCCTGTGCAGTTTCCTGTCGTAGGAGGAGGACGTCCACGTGAGCTGGCTGCTCAACGTGGCCGAATCCACGCTCCCAAGGGTGTCTTGGTTCTCCTCCGCCACCTTCGAGAAGGCTGCCTCGAACCGTTCCACGTCGTCTTTCGGCGCCTCTGCACCTCGGCTCCCTCCATCGCCGTTCCCATCTTTCTTCAGGTTCGGGAACACGTCTTTCAACGCGCGGTGTGGATTCGAACCGCCTTCGTTGGGCATGGCGCACACGTGCACACGTGCTCACGTCGTGCTTTGGTCCGAAACTGCCAGACGATGCTCGGCATCCACAAGGGAGACGATTTGCCCACCGCCACACGCCCCACCGGCAGGGACGCGAACCGGAAAGAAAGGGAATCTTGGGACGGGAAATGGACCCCCCTCCCCAGCCCTAACAAAATGCGTCTCAGTTCCACTCGTTTGGGTGGGGGAAGGTAGGCGAATATAGGAGAGATTGAGACGGATGCACGAACCCTCGTCGTGGAGACCGGGGGCGGATCCGAAGGAGGGTCCCTTTCGAAAGGAAAAAGGATCCGGTTTCAAAGGAAATCCGTCCGGGTTCGAAAGGGAGGAAGACACCGAACCGAATCGTTGATCACGTGATCGAACCGAACCCCCTTTTCAAGTCGACGAAAAGGGAGTTTCTTCTCTCGAGGACACGCTCCGGTTTGGCGAGACGACGCGCCGCTTCAAACAAGCGGTGAAAGAGAACGCAAGGTGTGCATCGATGGGAACCGTAGCGTCTAGACAAGACCGCGGAAGCCGTGCTCGGTTCTCAACGGATGGGTTCCTTTCGAATCCAGCTCTCCGCGCTCCGGTGCCGAACGGCCCTTGCCGTCTCACAAGGGATGCGATCTGACGAGAAAGGTTCCATTTCGCGTGACCAACCGAGGGTGTTTTGAAGACGTCCATGTGCCACAACTCCGAAAAACCAGCACATTCATGCTTGGCCAACCTCTTGTGACCATGTGGATCGGATCTCTTCTCGAGACAAGCTCCTCTCATCTCAAGGAGTCAAATCGAAGCCAAATCCGAGAAAGGTCAACGGGGAAGTACCAACGGATCCAACAATGCGTCATTTATGTCAAAACAACGGAAGAAAACGCGAGAGAGGGGGGCCACTTCCATCGCGTTCGTGAATCCTACACTGGACGTTGGCTTGTTGAACGAATGTACAACACGTGTAGGAATTCGTTTGTGTTTCATGCCTCTCATCGAATGGAAACCAAATTCAACTTTGCCGCGAGCCCACAAACGAGCTTGGATCGGCCACTTTTACAACACAACGCTCGTTTCCATTCACGAGTTGAATCATGTGTCAAGATCTTACGCTTGGAAAACTGCTCTCAAACACGAAGACGGTCCTTGGCACCAACGAGGACCACAATTGCTGCGAGGTACCCCTATATGGTTGTATGTTAGGGTCTCATCTAGATTACGGATTTGATGAATTTGGTTCATCGAAAGATACAAAAGTGCCATTGAGACGAGGAGCTTCGCATTTTGAACAAGGGTTTGCCAAGGATATGAAGCAATGCGCTAGCCAAACATCTTGATGGGAGAGCAGTAAATGAATGGATTCGCACGCAATCTAAATGCATGCGACTACCGCATAGATTTTGCAACCCTCATTTCTCTTTGTCTCGAGTATACCATTTTTAAAGGTGCATAGCCGCAGGAAGGATTGCCTTCATTACTTGAGATAATGCGTGAGGAAAATTGGAGCGGATATTATGAGGTGGATAGCAATCATTTAGGGATGGACTCGCAATGTCGCACGAGTTTTCCACACGAGAATCAACATGGGACATGACCACTTTTAAACGAAGCGATGCTGGTCGAATCCTCCGTGGGAACGAAAGGGCTAGCAACCATTGCACTCTCACAAGTCTTTTGATGAAATTGGCCCATCGCTAGCAATCTGTTGGCCTTGCGTCGTTGCCACGCTCGATTGCATGTTGTATCCAATGCCTACTCATGGTTGTACACCCAATGACACACGATCGAGCTCTGCGTTTCGATGATGGACGTCAGCATATGCAGTTGAGTTTCTGACGGTATGCGCTTCATCTCTCTCCTCTTCGCCTTGCATTTCGTCTCGAGATCACCCAGTTGGATTCTGGCAGTGGTCCACTTCCCGGCTGAAATCCTCCCATACGGTCCGTTCCGATCCTCTTCGATCCCATCCCGATGCGAATCGCCACCGAAGGATTTCAGACGCTATTTTGCGAGCTGCAGCTTCGTTTCCGACGGTTCTCCTCCGCCACTTACAACTCAGACGCTTCGCATCTTACAACGGTCCACGTCGACACAATTGGGGCGCTATAAGGGCCCCAGTACACTGGACCAAGCTCAGATTCTGCCACGTGGGACGGGGTGGGGGAGGGAGCTGGTGTAGCCATGGGATTGCACGGGTGGAGGCTGGTTGTGTGGTGGACCACAATGCCACGATGGTGGTCAGGCTTTGTGCTGTTTTTCATCCTCCGACAAGCAACAGGAGAGGCAGAGGAAGTGTGCTTCAAAAAGTACCCGCTACCGCTGAGAAGGGGAGGGATGTACTACTTTGATGCCGGTTCTGGAAGCTCCCCCGTGTGCAGGGACCCTTCAAGCATGCAGGAGCTCACACACTTTACTGTCTCATCCCTCTTCTATCCCTTGACAACAGAAAGAATGCAGTATATCTACTCTCGGTCCGATGACATGTACAATGCAGACTTTCTATTCGAAATACTTCCTGGAGGAAGTCCTGGTGCGCTCTTGACTTTGACAGATGGGAATGTTGCCAACATTTCCAATGTCTTTATCAGCAGCAACCAGCAAGTGCAGGTGAATCTCTGGAATCATGTGACATGGGTGTACAATAGCACACACCTGACAACTTTCTTAAACGATGATTCGGATACAGTGGAAGTCTTCGATTCTTGCGGAGAATGCCACATTAGCTGGCTTCGTGGAGGCAAGATCAAAATTGGAGGTGGACCATCTGCCTTCATGACAGACTTTCAAGGCATGATAGATACTCTAGCTGTTTGGAATCACTCGCTTTCCTTTGCAGAAGTTGAAGCGTTCCACCAGAAAAAGCCCATGGAAGGCTTCCAGACCGGACTTTTGGCACTCTTTGACTCATCGAACAATTTTTTTCAACTACTGGACGTGTCTGGGAACGAGAATCATTGTGAATTTGAAGCTCCAGGGGTAAGAGTGCTCTCTCCAATAACACTCCTTGACGATGGTGGAAACGAGCGCCGCTCTGTTGTGGCACATCAAGCTGTGCCGTGGTTCCCGGAGAATGCTGCGCAAGGTGGTTCTACTAGTCCTCCTGTGCTACCTTTTACAACTGCCAAACTTGGCCTCACAGTTGAGAAGATTGCGCTTGAATTTGGCATAGATATCTTGAATGACAATGTGTACATGACTGATGTGCAGCTGAGAAGCTTGGGCAATGGTGTTGAGGTATTTGTTTCCGCTGGAAGTTTTGAGAGTGGAGGAGGCCTTGTACACTTCCGGTTCGTAGATGGCCAGGTTCAGAGCACGCAGTTCATCCGCAGCCCATTCTACGATGTACCTTGCAATGCTTCGCGATGGTCTGGGTTTCCAACGAATCTTGCTTTGTCTGACTCAGAGCATGAGATCTTCATCTCTTTCTTCTTTGGACATTGCGTTTGCAAGCTGGATTTAGACACCATGAAAATTTCCCTCGTTGCTGGTTCCAGTAACATTGGGTACCGCGACGGTGTTGGTGCTAATGCACTGTTCAATGGACCAGCAGGGATCGCCCTTTCAGGGAATGGATCTACTCTGTACGTTGCTGATTCTGGGAACCACGTGATTCGTTGGATCTCCCTTTTGACATTTGAGGTTGGCCTCGTGGCAGGCCGTCCTGGTTTCGGGGGCTTCAGTGATGGGAATGTTGAGGACAGTTTGTTCACCAACCCTGAAGACGTCCTGGTGTCCAGGTATCCTCTAGTTGAAGGCCAAGAGGAGTTTGATCGCCTGTATGTCGTAGACACTGGAAATGCGAGGATCAGGATCATCAGCCCAGATTTCTCAACAGGCAGCACAGACGTGCAAGTGTCCACACTAATCGGGAACGATGGTGGAGGCACCACCCTTGGAGATACAAGCATGTATTCAGCAGCAGTGCGACTGAGTTCTCCCAGTGGTATCGGATCCAATGAACAGGGCAATCTCCTGTACATTGTCGATAGCATGCAAAGCCAGGTCTTACAGCTTAATGTCACAGATACGTCGTCATTTTGGGCAACACCAGTAGTGAGGCCGTCTGGGGTACAAGTGCAGAGTAGTAGGACAGGGTGTTTTTTTCCGACCGGCATGCAGATTCAGAACCCAACCAAAGTAGCAGCTCACTTGTTGGAAGGGCGCTTGCAACTTTATATGTTAGATGACGACGCCCGTACGCTTTGGCAAAGCACACCTGCAACGCTCAGCTGCCAAGGATCAAGCATCGGTGTAGGGGGCATCGTCGCAATAGTTGTTACTGCGACGTTTGTGATTTTCTTGCTTGCTGGTGGTTTCTACTGGTATAGGTCTTTCAAAGCCTTGCAGGCTCTTCGTAGACAGCGACAAAAGGAGGAACGCATGGCTCAGATACAAGCAGTTTACAACAAGTCTATGGCAGCAATGTCGATGGCACATGGCCGAGATTCTTTTGCATTGTCAAAAGTGGAAGGATACGGTGGTGTTGCTTTGGTGTTCACTGACATACAAGCTTCTTCCAGTCTTGCGGGGTTTCCGGAAGCATATCGCGAAATCCAACAGACACACGATAGTCTGATGCGGGAAATCCTTGCCTCGTATCCAGATGGAATAGAATTTGGCAGCGAAGGAGATGCTTTCCAGCTCGCTTTTCACTCTCCTCCTTCAGCATTACTCTTCTGTTTTGAGGCTCAAGAGCGTTTGCTACATCATCCTTGGAGCCAGGAGGTCCTGCACTGCCACTGGACCACCTCGCAAGTGTTCTCCTCCGATGGTGAGCTTATCTTTGCGGGTCCACGGGTCCGGATGGGTTGTCATTGGTGTGCCACAGGTACCTTCCAGCATAGCTGGGATGCGAACACTCACCAAATACGGTTTCATGGTCCGGAAGTGGTATGCGCAAAGGATGTTGGGGATGTAGGTCACGGTGGAGAGGTCTTACTGACAGGAGAGTTCATGCAAGAGGTACAAAAAGATCTATCAAAGTGTGGGTACCCTTGGATCATCGATTTGGGTTGCTATCAGCTGCCTAAATATCAAAACAAAAGGGTGCAGATATACTCAGCTACCCCTTCTATTGGCTCTTCATTGAGTGCCCGTGACTTCAAAGAATTGCGCTACGCATGCAAAGTGAAGGAACATAGAGAGCTCCCTAAAGGAAGTGCAGGCAAAGAAGACCGGTGTTGCTTAGCAGTTCGGTTTGAAGGCTTCATGCAGAAAGAAGATCTTCCTGAGAACTACAGAGGTGCTGTGGAACGAACGCTCTTTTCGTTGAGCCAACTCTACAATGGACGGCGTGTGCATACTGTAGGTACACCTGAACTTTATACTTTCCCTTCTTGTGATGCAGCCTGCCGTTTTGCAATGCTACTACAGGTGCTTCTTTTCTCTACACAGTGGCCAGATGGTGTTGTTGAAGAGAAAGCAGGGACTCTTCTAAGTGGCCCTCAATCCCCACTTGCAGATGTTCTCACTCTGGAGGGGAAGCTGGTGCATTCAGGCCCAAGAGCTTGTGCAGTAGTCCATATGCCTTTTAGAGCGGAAAGTGAAGAAACAGCCTGGCTGTGTTGCCAACAATACTGCAATTTAGCGCTTGGGGGGCAAACCCTCGTGACGGAACCAGTGTGGACATGCTTGGCTGCACATCTGTCTGCCCTTCATGCCCAGCCGCAGCGTTTGGGTCGCCTTCAGTTCCCTGGGTACGTTGGAGGAATTTCAGTGTACCAGCTATTGCCGCGCCAGCTCCAAGAACGAGTATTTGCACCAATCCCTCAGATTTGGCAGAGTGGCTTAGAAACTAGCATCTACGATGCACCTGAAGCCGACAAAGACATGGTCCTGGCTTTTACGTGCTCTGCGCCTCAGCAAAGCCTTGAAAAAGTAGACTCAAGCCAAAGTAGACATGGCAATCATGCACGAAATGTTCCAGCAAGCCCATTGCAAGCGTTCGACAGGGAAGAGGCTTTTGGCTTGCATGGGATTGGTGTGGAAAAAATCCAAGATCAGTTTCTCCTTGAGGCACGTAGATTGGGATGTTGTGAGGGGGGATATGAAGTCAAGCATTTGGCACCTGGGCAGCTTCTCTTTGCTTTTCGGCAGGTGGACAGTGCCCTCATATGGGCAACAAGTCTACAACTCTGGTGTGAGGGAACCACGGATCTTCGCATAGGGGTCTGTTGTGGGCGACCTTTGTACAGAGCTCCTAACCCTGTGACTGGACGCATGGATTATTTCGGCAACTTTGCCAACGTGGCTTCGCGCTTAACACGAGATGTGTGTCCATCAGGATCTGTGTGTCTGAGCTGGGAGACAACGTCAAAGACTGCACCAACGGAACACTTCCGTAGATGCATGTCTGAAGTCCTCTTGTTGCGAGGTGCTGGATTGACTCTCAAGAGCTTGGGATACCACAGGCTGGAGGGTGTTGCTGTGGAGCAGCTGGCTTTCCAAGTCACCGTGGGCGCAAAATGACCAGAGACAAATTTGCCTGAAAGGGTCATGCACTGCGCTTGCATGGACATCAAGTATCTTGGCGCAGCGGAATAAAATCCAAGGAAATTGGCATGCACACTTTGATGATGCAGCAGAGGGATTGCTTGCCTTGCAAATTGTTGGTGTGCGCACTAGATTCAGCGAGGAAGAAAGTGCATCCTCGGAGGAAGGGGCACTGATGTCCTCAAAGAGGGTGTCCGAGAACATTCAAACAAATGGCTCCTCTTTGCAGGGTATCAGCTTGTAATTTCTCAACGCCTTCCAACTTAGACAGCGCTAAGAGAGAGTGTGCATAAGGGAAGATTTGTTTGCAAGTTCTGTAAACCAGAGATTCACAATGACTACCAAAGAAAGTTTCTTCAGTCAAAAGATGAAGTCAATGGACTTTGAGGAAAGGCCCTTTCTTCTGTGTGAAGTTTCCTTTCTTCCAATTCCACCCACAGTTGTATGCGTTAATCATTAGCAACACCAAAGTTGCTTCAGGATATCTGCTTTAAGCAGCACAGTGGGATCCTCCAAAAGTACCGAGCGGCATATTGTGGGGAGGGCTTGCTACAGTGCCCTTCTGGCATGTCTCCCCATGCTGCAATGGAGGCGTAGGCTGTACATAGTTTAGAGTGCAAAGAAATTGTATGCTTCTGGATGGAGGCGGTGATCCATTTCGTTTCTTCATTATGGGCAAGGATTGCGAAAATGGGAGATTGACAAATCGAATGCGTGGAGACAATGTTCCTGAAAAGGGTGCATCCAATGCTTTTCCGTTTCAACCATCTAGCAACACAACTGCAAAACTTTCGATCAGTACCTTCATACATGCTTTTCCCTGTTTCATGTGGCGTTGATGGTCTTGCAGCCTGCTTTGTGATTGCAAGTCAACAACTTTAATGTATGCTTCTTGTTCAAAGTATTGCATCTCGACACCGATCGATCTTCGAACGACATGTTTTTGCCACACCAACATGAACGCTCAATACCCCCAAACCATTTTGCCTACTGTGTTTGACATTGAGCATCTACTGTGAGAAACCTAGATGCGGCTTCGTCTCTGCCTCGGAGATCTCCACGAGCATGTCGCAGGGCAGCAAGCACATAGAGTGCATCTCTGGCGCCCAACCAATCCCCACTTGCTGTAAGCTTTTCTGATGCCATCTGAGCACGCTTCTCTGCCTCCAGACTATCCTGCTTCAACAGGTCAGGGTTCCCCGCTAATGCAGCTGCCATCCAAGCATCCAACCTTGCGTCGAACTCTCCTGGGTGTCGCTTCCAATGAGGTTCACAAGTGCGCATCCAGCGGACCGCGTCCTCGGCCCTTCCGTTTGGATCTGCGACCCTTGCATGGTGTGCCATTACACCAAACCTGCTCGCCCAGTCTGTTCCCCCACGACCCTGCAAGCGGTCCTGCAGAGCAATCTTGGCCCAATTGTTGCGCCATCCCATCCCTACTCTGCTAACAACCTGGTCCCCAACACCACCCCTTCCCTCCACTCTGTCAAAAAGCCCTCTAACGTACGCCGAAGCTTCGTCCATCCTCAACTTCTGCCATGCACTGCGTCTGTCTACACAGATCTTCTGTGCCTCTTCTGTAAACGAATGAACTGAGATATTACCATTTCCTTGGTTCCCCCTGGCTGTCCCGTCTGATAGGAGAGCGGAAGAATCCGACGATGAACAACGTTCCTGTGCATCTAAGGCATGCAACCGTGCCAATCGTGAAAGGAACGGACGTCCACATGCATCCCATGCTCGTCCTTCCACCATCCACTTTGCTGTTCTGTCTATGTTGCCCCCCTCGTTGCCTTCCTCTCGCGTGGGCGAAGATAGAGGGAGCGAGGAAGCATTTCTTGCCACAAAAGCAGCAACCTCAAATCCATTGGACGCATCTCTAAGTTGCAACGCTTTCAGCATTTCTTGTGTAGCAGTGGGCAGTAGAAATCCACGTGTTGTGCGTTGAAGGAGGGAAGCGTCACGGCGTCGATGGCATGAAGCAGCTGCTTCCCGGATCAACGCCAGCACGTTCTTGTTGCTGCTATCTTCTTCGTGCAGTGTACATCCCTCCCAGACTTCTTTGTCATCTGTGGCCCACCCATCCTGATTTGCTTGCAATGGAAACGGCAAGGGTGGGTGGAGCAGGTGGGCATGTGCGGCAGCCAAAGTCCACGGTGCATGTGGAGAAGCAGCGAGTTTAGCATCCAGAGCAAACCTGCACGCTGACAAGGCCGCTCGTGCATCTAAATTGGTAAGGGATGCTTTTAACATGTCTGCGTGGTGTTGGTTTTGCCTGTGGCTTGCAAGAGAGGCGATCGAGGAGTCTGAGGACGATATGTGTGGCAAGGTGGGTTCCATCCTCCCAAGGAGAGGTAGTGCAGCCAACCAGGCGCTCACGGGCTCATTCACAGCAGCACCAGCACATGTTCCTTTGGCAAAAGTGTCTTCGTTGTTCTGTAATCCGGATAGTCCCCTGCACTCCTCATCCAAATCCATGCCCGTGCGATTGCATGCCTCTCGTTCTAAACGCATTGTACGAGGGTCCTGCTCCTTACCATAAAATTGTCTGACTGCTTCGTCCTGAGAAAATGGCCCAGATGAGCTCTGCATTGATTGTTCCGCTCCACCATCCCTTCCGGAGTGTTTTGCGCCAGTTTCGGGAGGAGGGTGATGCATGTGATGTGCAAACTCTGCCAAGGTGTGCAAAGAAGCGTCCTCCAGGCGCATCGCGGCGAGGCGCAAGGCGATCCCGAGACGGCTGCGTGTTGCTACTGCACTTGGATCCTTCAGCAGCTCCATCAGTGCGTTTTGCAGCACCACAGCATCGTCTGGACATCCGCTAGCTTGTCCTTGTTCCCTTCCTTCCATCAGCACTGCTTCCTTCTCCTTTTCCCATCCTGCGGCTGCTTCCCACGGCCGCGCCTCGGGAAAACACAGCCTCGCGCGTTCTGTGGCGTCTGATGCACGTGCCAACGCCCAGCAGGCGCGCGCCTCGAGGGAAAGGAGCGCGTGTTCGTCTTGCTGCGCAGGTCGAGCTTGCGACATGGCCGACGTCGGCCTCGACTGTTCCATTGGAAAATGAAACTGGATGCTGCCACTTCAATACTTCCACTTTGCAAAGTCGGCAAGGGAAGCAAGATTGCAGGTCGTGAAGGTGATCCTGGCACGTGAAAGGTATCATTGCAACCGTGGAACGCTTCTGAAGATGCGAAGATGGGCATGCAGCAGCGCAGACCTTCTGTTCCAATCCCACAGGTGCAATTAGAACGCGTGGTCTGGATGGTGGCCTGCGTGCACGGCTGCGGTTCCTAGCAGAGATGGAATGCGGTGAGAAACACGAGCATTGATGGAAGCTAAAGATCAGAAGTATCTCTCATATGTTACAGCTACGATAAATAGACAAAATGCGCAAGAGTGTTCACCCAACCTGCTCAGGAGGTGAACGCCCACACAACAAGACAGAATCCTATCCAAGCTTGTCCCGTGTGGAACCTTGCTGTACCCAACAGCAGGGATTCCAACAGCACAACATCATGCAACTACAATAATAACAATGTTCCAAAAGTCCATGTAAAGCTGTACGTCATCAATGACCCATTTCCACGGCGCCAATTCGCAGGGCAATGGGCAACCAAGCCAATGGTCGCGTTGTTCGCGACGTCCCGTTGCAACCACGCCCGTCATATTTGCATGTCTTCCACGTATTGCAAGAAATCGTAGCTATTTGGGGCGTTGTCTTCGGCATAATCTTGAGCCACCAGTTGTTCAAATATGGGGAGTCGCCTGGTGGAGGGCGTGCGTTCCACTGGCGCGTGGGCGGACGAGGTCCTGGACAGCAACCCTGTGAATGGAAGGTTGGGTGTCTTCTGGGTCGGTGTGATGGGTGGCGACACGTTTCCGTCCTTCTCATGCTTGGGTGAATAGTAATGGATGAACCTGCATCTGGTACCGTAAGGACAGGTGCCATGGGTGGTGAAGGTGCGGCACACTTCGGTCTTGTACTTGGGATGACGCGCCACTGGACGCAGTTCTTCCTTTCCATGGGCGAACTGGCACTTGTTTCCATACCTGCAGCTTCCTGTTTCTTCGAAGGAACGACAGAGCTCTGTCTTGTAGAGGTTGTTCCCAGACGCTGGACTGCCACCTTGTCCTTCGCTGCCGTCCACCGTGTGTCGCCTCGGCACGCTGCCGGTGGTGCTGCTGGTCTCTTGGCTTCCAGGCCACATCTTCTCGCCTTCTCGGCGCCCTTTCGCCTCCAAATGCGACGTGGAATTGCGCCTTGTCGACGCTTGATGCGCCATCTGCGACGAAGAGCGACAGGACACGACGACGGTGCCTCGCCTCCCATCCACGCGACCGAACCCGATGCCGACGAGGATCAAGAGGGAAACGAGAGACGTCCTCCACGGCGAAAGGTCCAAGCCGATCGGGTGTGCGAGGATGCGGTCCGTGTGCCGTCGAGGATGGGCAATGGATCCAGTGCGACGTGGTTCGACGAGGGGATCCTCTGCGGGTCATGGTGTTTCGGTCCGTTGGAGGGCGCCAATCCGGACCATCCCTCGGCACCCTTCTCAAATCCGTTCCCTTTGCAGAAGTGAAGCTGTCGTACCAGGGTGGAAGTGAGACGACCCTCGGACCAGGCCGAGGTCCCCGGACGAAACCTCTCCTTTCGGGTCGTCTCCGAACCCGAGGCTTCCCTTTCAACCGTTCGGTTTCGTCCCTATCAAATTTCGCCTTGAACCCGAGCCTTGAAAGGGGACGTCTCCGGTTCGACGGGAGTTCGAGGAGATTCGAGAGGAAAGGGGTCTCCTCGGCACGAACCCGAAGCCGTTCCTTTCAAGGGTTTCTTTCAAACCGAACTTTGAAAGGGAGCCGTCCCGGTTCGACGTGGGTTCGAGGGTCCGAGGAGCCGAGGCAGAGGCGGGGGCAAAGAGACGTTGGGAGGGTTCGAAAGGGGGCACCCCTGTGCCACTTTTTGGGCGGATGAGTCCCTGGTCCTCGTGTTCCACCACGACGTGCTTTCC
>JBBULP010001222.1:0-12822 GCA_038048775.1 Picocystis salinarum
CGCTCTGGTTCTCCGCACCTCCCAACTCGACGTGAAAGCTCCGCCACACGCAACGTGCCAGTGGTTCCGGCTGTTGAACGACTCACTGTCGTCTCACAGCCTAGAGGAACCAACCAACCACAACAACGCATGCGTCCTCTTCACACATCCACGCCACGCGCATGTTTCGTCTTGTGTTTTTTCCACCCAACGCTGTCGCAAATCGACACGACGCAAGGTGCCAAGGCTTTGCACCACGACGTGCCCTTTTGGTTTTCTTCAAGTTTGGGACGGTAGGAAGATGCAACTGAAATTCATGTGCATTCCTCTCCGGTCTACACCACACCTTCCAAGACGACAATTGCACACGAACAAGGCAAACGGACGAGCGTTTGCTTTACGGCTGGATCGTCCACGATCCAAAGAAGAGCGGCAACGTTCCATGTAGAGGTATAGCCTCCAGTGGAATGCAATGAACGGTTTTCGATCTTTGTCCATTGCTATCATGCAACTGCAAAGCAAGCCACCGGACATCTGCGACGCTGCACGCTTTCAGCGCATGCCTTGCATCGCAAACCTTGGACGCATGCATCTTTGCAAATCCTCCACTCCCCTGCCAACGCGCTCCTTCCACGCTCGTTCTCGCCCCGTCGTGCATCGTCCAATCGCTAACGTCCTTTCGTCGTGCACGTGTGTCACGCATCTTCCTTCTCCCACGTCGGTCGGTGCTCGCTTGGTCCACGTCTCCTTCCCACGTGGTGCACGTGCAGCTGCACCGCGTCTCCTCTTCGTGGTTCGGATCGAAGAACAAGAACAAGTGGAAGAACAAAAAACAAGAAAAAGCAGAACAAGTGGAAGAAGTGAGAGAACTCAAAACAAGAACAAGAACACGTGAAAGAAGAAGTGGTACAAGTGAAAGGAGAAGAACAAGAAAAAGAAGAAATAGAAGAAGTGGAAGATGAACAAGAACAAGTGGAAGACGTGAGAGAACAAAAGACAAGAACAAGAACACGTGGAAGGAGAAGTGGAAGAAGCGACGCGATGCGTGCGACGCAGGCGCGTGCTTCGACGTGCACGTCTCGTGCGCGTGGCGCAGTGGCGTGGCCGAATCGACGACGTGCTGCGACGTGGACCACGACGTGTCGCGCGAGCGATGGCGAAGGAAGCACGAAGAAGCAGAGCTGGGACGTGAAGCGGTTCTTGTCCACGGTGCTGTACTTCAACCGTCCGCCGACGGTGCGCGATCTCGTGCTGCGCGTGCTGCGTGGCGAAGAGGAGCGTAGCAGCCGCACGCAAGAGGCGAAAGGAACGAGCATGGACGTGCCGGCCGGCTTGCGCGGCGTCGTGCTCGTGCCTGGCGCCACGGGAGGCGTCGGCAAGCGCGTGGTGGCCAAGCTGCTGGCCCAAGGACGTGACGTGCGTGCGCTGGTGCGCGACGCAGGCAAAGCCTCGCAGATGCTTGCGGAGCTGGAAGGGAACGGCAAGCTGGAGATCGTGGCCGCAGACATCACCCAAGCCAAGACGCTCCTGCCAGAGATGGTGAAAGACGTCTCGGCGGTAGTGTGCTGCACGGCGGTCAAAGTGGCGCCCAAAGAAGGCGACGACGAACGTCGATCCAAGTATTACCAAGGCATCCAATTCTACGATCCAGAAGTGGTGGGCGACACCCCGGAGACCGTGGAATACAACGGGATACGCAACCTACTCCGACTGTGCGATGGGAAGCTGGGACAAGCCAACGGATTGGTGCTGGCCGGATTGAACGAAGACGGGAAGATGACCGGGAACGAATGGGGCGCCCTGGACGACGTGGTCATGGGCGGGATCAGCCAAAGCAACCTCAACGTGACCCTGGATGCAGACACGGGGAAGAAAGTGATGCTGTTTGCTGGAAACGTGTCCGAAGAAAACAACGGAGGATTCATCTCCGTGCGGACGAGGAACTACGATCCCCCGCTCGACCTCACGCCCTACGACGGAATACGGCTCAGGGTCAAGGGCAACGGGATGCGGTACAAGTTCATCGTACGCACAGAAGAAGGATGGGACACGGTGGGGTACTGCCAGAGCTTCGACACCGTCCAAGGGGAATGGCAAGACATCAACCTCGCCTTCAAGGACTTCTTCCCCACCTTCCGTGCCAAGATCATGAGCGACGGACGAGCCTTCAACCCGTCGAGGATCTACTCCTTCCAACTCATGCTCTCCAAGTTCGAGTACGACGGGAAGCTGAATCCCGCCTTCTCCTCCGGACAGGTCGCCTTGCCCATATCCAGCATTTCCGCCTACATGGACAACCCGGCGGCCACCTGGGTGCACGTGTCCTCCGCAGGAGTGACCAGGCCCAACCGCCCTGGGATCGATGTGGATGCGGAGCCGCCCGCGGTCAAGCTCAACGATGCCTTGGGCGGCATCCTCTCTTACAAGCTGAAAGGAGAGGACATGGTTCGCGAGACAGGCATGCCATTTGCCATCGTGCGACCCTGCGCTCTGACGGAGGAGCCTGCAGGTGCGGAACTGGTGGTGGATCAAGGAGACACCATCAAAGGCAAGATATCCAGGGAAGACGTTGCGGAGCTTTGCGTGGCTCTCCTGTCCCAGCCGGAGGCTTCCTCCACCACGTTTGAGATCAAATCCACCGTGCCATTCTCCACGCCTTGGGAAGTGGATCCGCAGAATCCACCTCCGCCAAGAGAATGGGGACCGTTGCTTTCTGGATTGCAGAAGAAGGTCACAGGGAAGACCATCGAAGGGGTGTACACGGGCCGTCAACCTGAAGATGCAGTTCTGTCTTCGTCAATCTGAGGAGCGAGGAATCCAGTGTTTTTTTCCAAGAGGGCGCAGGGATGGTTCTTGGTCCTCGAAACGGCAGCTTCCCGCAATAATATGGAACGCGTGAATAGAACCTTGTCCGTAGTGCACATATCTCAGTTCTCTGCATCCCTCTCTCGGCGACAAACTCACAGCTCGTCTTTCCTATGCAGATCGCGGACGTCCTCGTTTGCGTATTCCTGGTGGGTGGATTTCGGGCCACGGGGATCGTCATGTGGCCTGGTCTTTCCGCGTCCGGCTTGTTCTCGCAGCTGCGTTATTTTTCGCTTGAGCGCTTCTCGGCTTCCTTTGCATTCGTTCTTGATGCTGTCTCCCACGTCTATTCCCAATTTGTCTGCATACCTCCGGAATCCCACGTGATGGCGATACAATTCTTGCTTCCTTTCCATGGTCCAGTGCTGCATCGTCTCTTCGGCTTCTTCCTTCTGCCGCTGGATGGCCTCGCCTTCCGACACCTGGCACCCGCCACGTCCACCTTCCTGCCACGTGGCACCCGCCTCCGCCATCCGATCCCGTACGGAACGTCCTTTGGTCTCTTCCTGGCGCGAGCGCACCTCGTGCGCTCGTACTTGTTCCCTGGCTCTTTTCGTCCACGTCGCTTCCCACTCGTCTTCCTGCGCACGTGCGGATTCTTCGAGGGCTTCTTCTCGCGACGACGTCACCTCGCGACGCAGGCGTTCGAACACGTCCACGTCCATGGCGGGAAGGTCCTTCCAGTGCGCGATGCGCGCTTGCAGATGCGCCATCTCCGCCTCGATCGTGGACGGATCGGCACCTCGTCGTTCCAGCACCGCACGTCGACCGGACAGGGCCAGTTCGTAGCGCTCTTCGCCGCTCATGCAGCTCGCGAACGCCACGAAGAGCGTCCAGAAGAGCGAAGGAAGGCGCGGAGCGACGCGACGAAGCGGCATGGCCGACGACGACGTGCACGAAACCGTCGATCGTTTCGTCTCGAACGGACGCGTGCCGACGAGGATACGCTGTGGAAGGGGGACGAATGCCTCGACGGCACGCGGTGGATGGCGGTGGAGGAAACGACCGTTCGAATCCACTCGAGAGCGAATAAAAAAAAAAGGAAAAAAAGAGGAGAAAAAAGGATTTTGCGTCGAGTTTCGGAGAGGGAGACGCGGACGTGTGATGAACCTCAACACGAAAGGGCGATGGACAAGTTGCAAAGGGAAAAGACAACCTGAAACGTGCGAAACGGTGGTGCGTACGAAGGTTGGTCACGAGTAGGACCGTTCGGATGTGTTCCCATGCAACAGTGCGTTTCTTTTGTAAGCATCCACCCCACCTTTTCCAATCCCTTCATCTAGGTGAATCGTTCGTCCGACGGTACCACGTATTCGGATCCAACGCTCCACGCCCATCTTTGCGTCCATTTGCGTCCTCGATCCACGACGAAGGTGCTGCGACGGCTTGTTCCATTTGCAATCCGTTCGGTTTCCCCTTTTCCCTTGGCCTCTCCCTCGCTCGCTCCGATTCTCTTCGTCCGTGTTCTTTTGCAACCATCCTCTTTGCACTTCCATCGCTTGTCTTCTCTCTCCCACCTATCGTGCTCGTCTTCATCCCCTCCCTTCTCCTCCCTCTCTTGGTTGTTCCTTCCCACCTTCCTCGCTTGCTTCTTTCCTTCTTCCTCGGTGTTCGTGTCGGTGTCGGTGGTGCTCTTCTTCTCTCCATCTTCAACCTTACCATCTCTTGCTACTTCATCCTCATCTCCATCTCCTTCCAACCCATTCCATTGGTCCATCACCGTCGTTCCAATCGTCGTAAAAACAATGCTTGTGCTTGTGGCTGCACTCGTCGGAATGAAAATCCTTTCGTTTGCACTTGCATTTGTCGTCCCAACAACAATGCTTGTGCTTGTGGCTGCACTTGTTGGAATGAAAATCCTCTCATTTGAAGTTGCATTTGTCGTAACAACAATGCCATTCGTCGTGGTTCCCCTTGGACGTGTGGCAACAACCATGCTTGTGAATCAGGTGGCACTTGTTGGATGTGTCGTCCCAGCCACAACGCTTGTGCTTGTGATCGCAGTGGTTGGATGTGTGGCCACACCATGGCTTGTGCTTGTGGTTCCCCTTGGACGTGTCGCAACAACCATGCTTGTGAATCAGGTGGCACTTGTTGGATGTGTCGTCCCAGCCACAACGCTTGTGCTTGTGATCGCAGTGGTTGGATGTGCAGCCACACCATGGCATGACATGGGTGGATGGGACGTGACCTGGTGTCGATCCAAGGACGAAGGGACGTCAAGTGGTGTCGACGAAGAACGAGGAACGAAGCACGAAGAAGAGGAGCGATGGACACGTGCGCACGCGTGGCGTGGATCCTCCTCGCGAACGCGCTGCTGCTGCACGGAGCAGGAGCACGCGTGATGTCCTTGTGCGACTGCCAGGAGGCGCAAGGGCAGCCGCACGGGCTCACGTGCGAGAAAGAAGGACACTTCGTGCGCGGGTTCGAGCGGAGCGGTGCGTGGGTGTCTGGCGGTGGTGGCGTGCCGCTCTCCAAAGCTGTGTGCTGCAGGCCGTGCTTCGAAGATGGAGGAAAGGGACGTGGAAACGAAACCACGTGGACGAACGCTACCGTGGTCTCGGCCGCTTGCAACGCCAGGCCGCACGAAGAAGACGGAGACCAAGGGGCCTACGTCAGCTGCGGAACCTCGTCCAACGCCTTCTTGGCAGGATTCGAACGTGCGTCGCCCGTCACGCTCGCCGCAGACATCTACTACCCGTCCGGAGGTGCCGTGTGCAGAGCTGCAGCGCTCGTCAACGCCACGGGCGACACCAGAAGGTTGGAAAGGTGCGAATGCACCGATGTCATGGATGCAAGCTGCGGCGGTGCCGGAACAAACATGCTGCTCTGGGGATTCGGAGCGTATCGCACCCTGCCGTTCCAAATGGAACAAGTCACGGTGCCCATGGCGCCCGCCAAGTGCTGCAAAGTGTGCCTGGCGGACGAATCCACGCCACCCGATCAATCGTGCCCCAACGGTTGCTCCAACCGAGGGGTGTGCAACTTCGGATGCTGCATCTGCGACGAAGGGTTCACCGGAGACGACTGCAGCCAAGACGAAGAACAAGGCGTGCCCGTGTTCAGCCAACCGTGGATACTGGTGGCATTCTGCCTGATGACCTTCTCGACCCTGGGATTCATCGGCTTCCTCGTGCAGCAGGTGGCGGCCAACCAAGTGCTCGCCACGTTTGGGAACAGCAATCAAAACAACGAGGCGCAGCCTCTCTTGCGCGAGGACGGCCTGAGCGGGACGGACCTGGGAGAGTCCAGCGAAGGACAGTCGGATTGGGACGAAAGCAGCGAGGATCTGGAAGAGGGACGCCATGCGATGGACCTCGGTTCGAGGCCCTTGGCACACGAGCAGGATGCCGGCGTTTCTCATTCCGCACCGACTACCCTGCACACCGAGCGCCATCGCAGAAGGCATCGGGAAGAGGAAGGTCCAGAACCAGGGGTCGCGAGAGAGGAGGAGGAAGAGCTGGACGTAGACGACCAGAAGGAGGCCAACAAGAAGGCCAAGGCAAGGGGGGCCTACGGCCAGGATTTTGAGTGCTTGATATGCATGAGCAGAAGGATCCAGGTGGTTGCGATCCCTTGCGGTCATGCATGCTCGTGTCGGCATTGCGCGAGGCGGTTAAGGCGTTGTCCAATTTGCAGGGAAGTCGTCACGCGGCGTCAGAAGTTGTATATAGGGCAGTAGGCGCCGCATGTTCCCTGGACCCCACTCCGGGAAATGGCACGGCTCCCCTTGAACCCTCATTTGTACATTGAGTATTTACGTTGATTTTTGTGTCCTTCGTGTGCGTCATTCGTCCATCCCTGCCCTGGGCGATGCCTGGATGCATCCCACGCGCGAGCTCGCGTTTCCTCCACCCCTTCTCCTTCCTCGCCGTGCATGCGTAGGTCCTGCATCCACCCGAGGAGGCCTTCCGACCTGTTCGGGTGGGTGCAGGAAGGGTGTGATGTGGTGGAGGTGGTGTGGTGGGGAGTCTTTCATCCCCGATGGAGAAATTTAGAAAATTTATCAAACTCAAAACTACACGTCGCCTCTTCACCAAATATAGGTCCACCAGGTCCGAGTTCCTCTTCGAACCGATGGTGGGGCCCTCCTCCCAGAAAAATCCCTTTTTTCACCTCGATCTGCTTTCCATCGTCACCGTTTGACTGCGATCCCTTCGTCCTCGAATCCTGCTTCGATTTCTTTTTCTCCCTCCTTTTTCCTGCGAGGTTCGTCCGAGAAATTCTCTTTTTTTTTCGGTCGTGGGAGGCACAGGGACGTGTGTGGGACGACGGCAGAGGTGCCTTTCGACGTGGACGTGATGGCGATGGCCACGACGATGGCGCAGCTGTGGCGGCTGTTGGCGCGTGTTTCGCGAGCGCCTGCGGTGCTGGAAAGCGTGCCGAAGGTGCAGGCGCGAGGATACCGCCGCGAGGAGGCCGCACGGCTCGCGCAGCGGAACATCTCGCGGCCGAAGATCAACCACGAGATCCAGAGCGAGCTGCTGCGCGTGCTGTGGCAGAAAGGACGCGAGAACGAGGTCATGGGACGAGGAGAAGCGTTGCGAAAGGCCAAAGAAGCGGGACTGGACCTCGTGGAAGTGGACGGACGTGCACAGCCGCCGGTGTGTCGCGTCATGGACTTCTCCAAGTATCGGTTCGAGCAGAGTAAGAAAGAGAAGGACGCCAAACGGAAGCAAATGGAACGGAAGAAATTGGACGAAGTCAAGGAAGTGCAGCTGAAACCTAGGATCGAAGAACACGACCTCGATGTCAAAATGACGCACCTCACGAAATTCCTCGAAAAGGGTCACAAAGTGAAACTGGTGGTGAGGCTCACCAAAGGCATAGGAAAAGACGGTCAAAAACTAGGCAAAGAACTGCTGGAACGCGTCATCGCCTCAGTGGAAGACAAGGTCTTGGAAGGGGCGGAAATCAGCGCGGAGGGTGCAAGGGTCACCACCATGGTCGCACCAAAGCCAGAACTGGTCGCAGCGGCCCGTGCGGCCATCGAAAGCATCAACAAACACACGGCTGCCATGGAGAAACGGGCAAAGGAGAAAGAAAGCAACAGCACTAATCAGGACGCCGACCTTGGAGCTAAACACCTGGAGAATCCAGCGCAGGAGGGTTGATGGCATCGGCACACGTCACACGAGAGGAAGGAAACCAACGGAATAAATGTACACAGACGCACACTCAACACGCCTTCAATTGTCATCAGCTTCAGCAATGCGCCACGCTCATGCACCGTTGCTCGTTGTGTGTGCAGGTGGTCCCTTGAAAAATTCGTCGTGCAGGGCTCTGACGCACACTGGACCTTCTGCGGAGTTCACCAGCAATGCAATGTTTGTCTTGGATGCACCTTGCGACATCATCTGGACATTTATTCCCTCCCTCACAAATACTGTGAACGCCCGTTGCAAAATTTCGCTGGTCCTATCCACATTGCCAATCAAGCTGATGATACACCTATCCCTGTGAACATTGACCCTCGCGATGTTGCGAAACTCGTTGACGAGAGCATCGAGCTCCAGAGGAATCAAATCGCGACTCCAGAGCTTGGCGGGATCCAACGTCAAGCTGACCGACACCTCCGAAGTGGCTACCACATCAACGCTGACTCCCAGCCTTTCGCAGATGGAGAAAACCCTGGACAAGAAACCAACCTGTCCAAGCATACGGGAAGATACGATGTCAAACATGGTCACGTCTTTCTTCAGCACGATGGAGGTCAGCAACGATTCTTTCATGTCCCTAGTGCGGACGATGACCGTGCCTGGTGCATCGCGGTTGTAGCTATTTTTCACCCGCACGTTCACACCAGACCTCTGTGCAGGCCTCATGCTCTGCGGATGCAGAACTGTGGCTCCAAAATAAGCCAGCTCTGTTGCTTCGTCGTAGGTCAGGAATGGGACTGGATAAGCTCCCACCACCAGCCTGGGATCGCTGGTCAAGATACCGTCCACATCTTTCCAGACCTGCACCTCTTCCAATCCCAGGGCCGCGCCGATCACCGTGGCAGTGAGATCGCTTCCACCTCTTCCCAGTGTGGTGACCGCTCGGCTCTCCTTGCCACGTCCCAGGAACCCAGTGACGATGGGCAGGTAAGCATCTTCTTCCTCCTGAGGTTCCAGTGCTTTTGCAACGTTGGCGTAGGTCTCGGGAAGGATGTCTGCATTGGTGAAATCGTCCGTGGTGACGAATCCAAGCTTCCACGCATCGAACTGCTTGGCTTTGACTCCCATGCGATTGAGGTATCCAGCAAAGATGCGGGTAGACATCCTTTCTCCGAAGGACACGAGTTTGTCCCTGGTTCTTGGCGTGAGTTCATCCATGAGCATGATCCCGGTGAGCAGCTGCACCAGTTCGTCCATGAGCAGGTCCACTTCTCGGCTGACCTTCCTGTCCACGCCTAGCTCGTTGCACGTGTGCCTGTGCAGCCTCACGATTTCTTTGACGGAGTCCAAATCCTCTACGTCTCTCACTTTTTCGTGGGTGAGTTTTCCATCGCTTTCTCTCCTTTCTGCCAGCATGAGTGCATCTTCTCCTGCTTGCAGCAGCAAGTTGGTGGTTTTTCCCATGGCCGAGAGCACCACACACGGTCGATGGTTGGGAAACGAGCAGACGATGTCCGCCACTTCCATCATCCGTTCGGCGTCGGCCACCGAAGAGCCGCCGAACTTCATCACCACGCTCACTGCTTTTCGTGTCGTTCCTGGCTGCACCAATGCACGCGCCTCCGTCTGCTCCGTCGCCGACGCCACCGCCGTGCGCCTCCTTCTCTCCTGCGACGCCTGGACCTTCCCGAAGACGCGTCCACGTCCGCCATGCGCCATCGCCATCGTCGCGCTTCGTCGCATGACGCACGCGCTTCGCCGCCAAATGCGACGACACCGTCGATGGACCAGCGGGTTTCGTTTCCCAATCCATGTCCACGAACACCAGGCCATGGAGTGCATGCCAACGCAATGGATGCATGCCAATCAATGATGCCAATATTGCATGCCAATGCAATGGATGCATGCCGATCAATGATGCCAATATTGCATGCCAATGCAATGGATGCATGCCGATCAATGATGCCAATATTGCATGCCAATGCAATGGATGCATGCCAATCAATGATGCCAAGATTGCATGCCAATCGATGGATGCATGCCAATCAATGATGCCATGGGTGCATGCCAATGCAATGGATGCATGCTAGTGAAAACGATGTCAACGAACGAGGAAATGGATTTATGCAATCAACCGATGCAAATGGCGCGTGTCGGGTGATAGGAAAGGGGCACGGGGCGAGTGAAGCGCGATGCGAAAGGGGTCGGGAACGATTGGCAAAACAATACGTGCGTGGGTGCGATGCGACGCACGTGCGCGTCAATGCTTTGTCGCAAATAGTTCACCTATCCACTGAAGTGGCATGTGTCGTGCAAGATGTCCATGGGATTTCCCATTCGTTCGAAATCCCACGCGGAAAGTACGCAAACACGAGAATTCAACTTCGGACATCGCCGCCTCCAACAATCGTGTCGCAAGATAGTACCGTGATTGCGACATCCTTTGCCATCCGTCGCCGTTTCTTCCGGTTGGTTCCGAAGACAATTGCACGACATGAAATTTCATGTTCGCCAAAGTGGTATGCCTCGATGCCAAGGCCTTGTAAGGATAGCACGCGTCGACCACATATCGAAATGATTGCAAGGTATTCAACGCTCCGAAACCAAACGTTCATAAGCAACACGCCTTGATGCTCTTTTCTTGCTAGTTGCGCAAACCCACATGTATGAGCAAGCCTCGTGTTGCACGGAGGTAAAGGAACGGCGGGCAATCTCATGCCACATTCCAAACTCGTGAAGTTGTGGGAACTCACCTTTGTTGAACCGTGCAACTCGTAAAACACACGGCTTGCATGCGATTTGCCTTTTGTTCTAAACAACGAGTGCAAATTGGGCTGAAGAACATGTGTGGATGCTAACAGATCAGAAGGTGACGTCCGTTGGTCTCGGCACAAAAATGCATTGACGAGTGCATTGGTTTCCTATGATTTCCAAATAAGATCAGAGCAAGGCGATGGAAGATGAGCGCGACCATTGTGAGAAGCATCATTGCTTGGGGAACTTTGTCATGCTAGGCGAATCACGTGGTTTGATGAAAAACAGCGGTGCATGCCGGGGAACGGAACGGCTGCAAGCACGGCAAACGAGCAAGTGGTCTTCAAACACCCGGAGCCATGCACTCGAAGAAAATCCATTGTCCACGTGCACCATCCATGCTATGTCAAGAGTTGAGGACATAGACGCGTTACCTGTTGCGTGAGGATGCATTCGACATAGGGCTTCCGTCCACCGTTCCATTCATAAAGTGATTGGATACAACTAATAGTCTTGCAATTCGCACGTGCTTAGAACACGAAAAGTGTATTTTCCTGTTGCGTCCGCGCATGCCCATGCATATTGCCAAGCCAACATGTGTAAGGGCGGCCCTATGAGCGCCTTGTTGGTTGTTAGTGGCTTGCAACTTGTGGAAAAATGGGAACCTCCCTTCTGTTGTGCGTTTTCCATGGCTGTTATGCATCATCCTACTGCAGTTGGCAGATTGGGACGGCCAGAATCATTTGAACCTGCATAGCTTGCCTTTTTCCGTTGCTTTACTATGACAGGTGAAGATGAGAGAATGTCCACTTGGTCTCGCAAAGACAAGGATACTTGCATCACATTGCCTTCCTGTTGACATCGTTGCAAGTGGAAAACGTTGCTGGTAGGCAGGGGGGAGACGATCTCCACGGCTTTCGTGGGATTGGATGGAATGTATGCGGCCTGTTCGATCCCGCTGGCTGTTTGATCGCCAATTACGGAGAGACATGAACACGTGTGGGCTTTGTGCACCTGTTCCTTCCCATTCTCTCGCATGATGCCGTTGCGTCTTTGCTTGTCCTGTTTTCACTCCATGGCTGGGATGTCGTTCGGACAGCATCGCGTTGGCAACAGGTGGACGATCCAACATGGGCATGGATTTGGAAGCGTGGCTTCTCGTGAGTGTAAGACTGGACTGCAAACGGCGATTGTGTTGGATACCAGCAGCTGCATGTCCAACCAGTTGGATGGGTGCTGCAAGGCGCAAGTCACATTGTTTTTCTTTTCTATTCTGGCACTGTTTTTTTGGGGGTACGTGGATGCGACGCAGGCGACCAGTTGGAGTTTCCGTTCGGATCTATTTCAAGCGGACGGATGGTTTCCACCTTCTTCGCGTCGGTATGTGGCAGGCACGCGTTTCGTCACGTGTGCTGCATCACTTTTTCTTGATTTCGCGATGGAGGGTGTGTCGGCGGAGGTACTTGTTGTACTTCATGAGCTCGAGCCTTCCTGGCGTGTTCCGTTTGCTCTGTGCGTCTTTCGGTCAGCCTTCTGCACTTCTTCGCACCCTTCGTTTCGTTTGTGTTCTTCCATTCCTATCTCTCTTCGCATCGCAGTTTCCCACGCACCTTTTGCGTGGTGTATCGGCTGGTCCCAGGCACGCCGCTATCCGCTTGTTCCGTGCATTCCACGGTGATGACGACCCGCACGCCTTTTTTCCCCGCCATCATGGTCACCTGTCCACCGTTGTGGTTCCTTGCCCGTGTCGTCAGGGTCTTTCCCAGGAAGGAAGAGCACGTGGTCGCCGCCATGGCCATCGTCGATGCACACGTCACCACACGTCCTTCTCCCACACCACCATCCACTCCCAACCCTGGCGGCTCCCTCTCCCACTCTCACTCCCTCTCACTCCCTCTGTCCCTCTCAATCCCTCTCAGTCCCTCTCACCTCTCGATCCCTCTCATTCCCTCTCACCTCTCACTCTCTCACTCCCTCTCAGACACTTCCTCTCTCAATCTTTCTCCCAACATTTTGTAACTCGGATTCCAAAATCCCCTATCGAATGGACCGTTTTTGTAACGATTCGTTACAAAATGTTGATTCACGGGAAAATGGCATCGGTCCATTTTCCCTATCGAAACGG